>JARHVA010007656.1:305000-410000 GCA_037957365.1 Torreya grandis | reverse complement strand
ATTATTAATAACATTGCACATGATTGATAGCAAACAAGGGATATAGAGCATGAAATTGTGTAATAATACATACAAAACTCTTATTTGTAACATGACATTTCTAACATGTTTAGCATGATAAACTTAAAATTGTTTCCATATGAGAGATAAAAAGAAAGGGATAGAAAGGATGAATTTGTGCATGAATGCATAAGAAACCATGGTATGTGCTATAATATTTCTAATGTGTTTTACATGATAACCTCAAAATTATTTCCATATGAGAGATAGAAATAATGTAATGAGACCTTGTATTAAATTCAAGTAAACATTGCTTTGAAGGAGAGGGATCATATTATGTGTAACAATAAATTTCTTAATATCATCCCATATTATGAAAAATAAGCATAAAATGAAAAGAATGAAGATTTGTAGTAATTTATGGTAAACTTCATCATTCATGTATATGATAGGACCAATGATGGTCTCCTTATTATTTCTAAGAAATGTAAGAAAAGTTTGTAAATAAGTGAGATCCATTTTTGAAATTTGATTTTAAAATTTAAGGTGATACCTCAAGAAGCGAATAGGATCTAGTACATGAAACTAGGGTTTTGATAATGATATTTTTGTAAAATACTATGGAATTTTGAAAATGAAATTGGATTTCTAAGTTAAATATGCAACTAAAATTTCAAAAAAATATTGGAAAATTCTTGATTGAATAGGACCTAGTATGTGTAACTAGGGTTTAAAGAAAAATATTTTTTTGAAATTATTATTGAATTTGAAAGGGATTGTATAATTTTAATATGCTAGTAAAAGTTTAAAAAATTGTTGAAAATGCTTGATTGAATAGGACATAGTATTTGTAACTAAAGTTTTGAGATTTTTTTTTGAAATTACTATTGATTTTTTAAATTTGAATGGATTTTTTTATTTTAATATGCTAGTAAAAATTAAAAAAATTGTTGGAAAATTAATAGAAAAATAGTGGGACCTAGTATGGGCAACTAGGGTTTGAAAGAAAATTATTTTAAAATTTACTACTAAATTCTAAAATTTTAAATGAATTTATGATTTAAATATTGAAGTAAAGTTTCATAAATTTATACAAAAAATTAGTATGAATTTTACCCTAGGTTTTCTAGGGTTTTTGTGCACAAACAGAGTTAGGTTCACCAAATGATTTAATAATTTTAGAAAAAACCTAATATAAGGAAGGTGATCCACCAATAATTTTTCATCCACTCTAAGTGACCCTTCAACAACACTTGTGAATGAGAAAAAGACTAGTGATTAGATTAATCTATCCTAAAGACTCCTAAGCATCAATACTTGACATG
Organism: Torreya grandis; assembly: GCA_037957365.1. NCBI lineage: Eukaryota > Viridiplantae > Streptophyta > Pinopsida > Cupressales > Taxaceae > Torreya > Torreya grandis. Next base: position 408,675 of record JARHVA010007656.1, on the reverse strand, counting down.
GATGGTATGTTAAGTGGGTAATACTTGAGGGTGATGATTGAATGTCTGATCCCATGACACTACTAATCATATTATAATTTAAACAAGTCACTAACACTTATGCACACTATATGATTTGTTTAAGACAATGTCCTAACAACTAGGTGAGAAAAAGGACCTACAAAGGAAGAAAAAAACTCAACACTTATGTAATTTTAACAAGTTTAGATCACACTAAGAAATAAATAGAAATTAAATGATTCCTTATATTCATTAAAAATGTTTATAAGGTATAATTTGGGAATATTTTCTTCATACCCAACTGAAGGATGCATACAATGGCACTTTAACCTCAATTTATAAAATAATAGAGGGAAAGAGAGGAAGATTATTGCATGTAAGTGGGGATAATAGGTTATTATGACCCTAAATAAATAAATAATTAGTTTAAAATATTCATAAGGATCAGTAAAAACTCCTTTATCTTTCTCATGCACTACCTTGATTTCATAATGGCCTTTGATGAGCATTCTATAGAGCTCATTATATCTCATATATACTTTTCATAACTATTTCCTTTTGGTTATATATTACATTAAATTTAATACCTATGTTTTAATCTAAGTAAGAAATGAGTGTAGTTTTATTTTCTTCATATGTGATACATTTTTTATTCTATATCTTGTTATTTATGTCTAGTTTGGATGAAATGAGCATAGTTTTTCATACATAGACATATCCCTATGGTGAGATTGTTTTGAGAATTCATTAATAGTTTGGGAAATATAGTTTTGGAAGTAGTTTTTAAGACTAATAATATAACACATTAACCTCTGAAGATCCTTAGCCAAGCTTTGAATATCTACAGCTCTGAATATGCTCTAAAGACCTGTCTAGTTGTGCTCTAAATATGCCTAGCCATGCTTAGAATATGTGTAGCTGTACTCTATAGATCAATATAAAAAATTCAAAGCTATCTACTATAAATATATATAGTTTCCTAATTAGGATATCTTATTTTAGACATTACTATTCATATCAATGGTAAAAAATGATCTAGATATAATTGTATTTCTATTTTATAAATTTGGACATAATCTCTTTAGATATATGTTAGTTATGTTTGATTTATTATTAGTTGAATCAGTTCCAACACCTCTTTATAAGCATGGGATCTAGTTCATGGATATTATATTATAAATAAGAGGATTTGGTTATTTAGATCACCAAATTTTGTAATTTTAGATTAGTCATTGAGATGTTTAAATACATGTCTCCTTCTCATTCTAGGATTATCAAAAATAGAAAAAATAGGTAATAGAGAGAATAAACATTTGAGTGTAATTTTTTATATGAAATCATAGAATTTGTATATGTTCCTTTTGATAATGAATTATTAATAACTTTAATCATTCCATTTAATTACTAAGTAAAAGTTTATCATGTTCTGAGGAAGGAGAAATAACCTACTTTTCTTCAAAGATCAAGACAATTGGTATTTCTAGTTTATAATTTAAAAGTGTATTTCTTTTGATATAGGTATATTTAATTTTAAAACAAGGGTTATTTTCATTTTGATGCAAAGTGTGATTTCCATTTTCATCACAACTGTATTTTATTTTAATTACAACTATACTTTCATTAAATGTAAAGTTTGTTTCAGTTCAATGAAAGTAAGTTTTTTACAAAGTGTGTCTTTCAAATTTCATAAGAAGTAAAGTTTGTTAACTCATCTCCATATTTAAAATCTATCAAGAATAAGTCTAGGTGATAATAGGTAATTAACATTCTCAGATTCTAAAATACAACACTATCCTACCTAGCTAGGCAAGTTGAGTGAGGGCACTTTAGTGTCTTATACCAGATGTTTAAGTTATCAATGTTGATGATCTAAACCAAAGAATCCTTTCAAAAATGAATGCTATAGGAGATATTTAATTATAAAAACTTCATAGATTTACTTTTTTGCAACATAAAATTATAATCTTATTTGATATCCTTAAGATTTAGACACCAACATCAGAGTAAACACCCCAAAATAATGAATTGTTAACTCAAATATCCAATATCTCATTGCATATAGCCTTGGACACTAGCCCTAGTAGAAAATGACACCAATCCATTGATTGATTAAATTAAAGTAATAATGACAGCCAATGATTTTTGTCATGGTTACTTAGGAGTCTTAATCAATAAGTGTTAGTGAGATCTTATATTAGAGTTAAATAGGGAAAATTCAAAGTCATTTATGTACCCCAAAAACAAAAAAAACAAGCAAGGACTCCTCATATTTATGAGCCACCCAAGATATTATCAAGGATGGTTTATCTCTAAAGATTCCCAAATAAAATAATAATATGATAGGATTTTGTCCTTGCTAGAAAGATTAGGAAGTAAAATAAAGGAAAATGAAAGTAATACACAATTATTTTCTAATTCCTCTCCTAAAAAAGGTTCATCCTCACAAACAAATCCTATAAGAATAATTCTATTAAGATCACCTTCCCCTATAGCAAGAATTAATCCTTAGAATCTCCTTTCTAGAATAGTTGGATTTGATCCACAATATTTATAACAAGAAAATATAATCACCAATGAAGATTCTTCTCTTGAGGTAGAACATAGGTTGAGAACCAAAGAATAAAACATGGGAGATGAACATGCACATATAAAAAACTATGATAGGCAACCTCAATAGGATAAAACTTTTTCCTATCCAATTAGGTTGGGTCCTAATGATATAACCTACATGAAAAATATTTCACCATATATTTTACCTACATTTAGAGGTAAGTCCTTAGAGGATCCATATTAATTCCTCTTTTAATTTTAGGTTATCTGCCAAACATATGACTATGTCACTGACAATCAAAAGTTGAAGTTATTTACATCTACACTTAAGGACACATCCATGAGATGGTTCATGTGCCTTGAGAGTAATTCTATAATTACTTGGGAAGAAATGGAAACTACATTTATTGATAAATATTAAGATTATTATATAGATAGAGAATAAAAGGAATATTTTTTAAAGATCAAATAAAATGAAGAAGAGATCTTAGAAGATTACATTGACAGGTTTATGTTTTCCCATAAATAGAGTGGTTATCAACTCATAGAAGAGGTCATAAATAAAATCTTTCTGAAAGGCCTAGATGATGATTCACATGATGATTTGAACCTAATGGGAAAGGGTGACATTGACAAGTTAACCTTTCATCAGATTTTAACACTATGTGCTAACTATTCCATGAAAACACCTAGCATAAGGAAATCATGGTTAGGAAAATCACACGAAGTTGGACAATTAATGGAATCATTTGTTAATTTCAAAATATATATTCTAGTACAATTAACATCCACATTATATGGTCTCAAAGAAAGAGATAATGCCACCAATGTTGAACAATTTTCAACATATTATCCTAGATGTAGGCTTAAACATGCGGTAAAAGATTGTCCTTTAGATAAAATAGAGGTATGTGGTATTTTTGATCTAGACCATGACACCAAGAATTGAAATCATCTTCCTATCATGATAAACTAGGTAAAACAAGTAGTACATATAGTTGAGGAAGTGAAATATATCTAAATATAAGGAAATCAATACTCCCAACCTCAAAATAACTTTTGGTTCAATATTTTTCTCTAATTCATGGATGACACCATGGGATGGACAAGTCATACCATAAATGTGGGTAAAACCACCAAAAACATAACCATGGGTTAATCAATAATGGATGACATAGATGTGAGGGATGCCTCAAAGTCCTTCACAACCCTAGGCACAACATCAAATCAAAAAACTACATTAGATATAAAATCACCACCTCAATGGCCAAATCAACAATATCAAACATAAAGAAGGTTCCTCTATAACATGATTTAATTCCTTCACAACCTCAGCCACCACTAATTGAATAGTAGGTTAACCAACCATAGTTACCTTTCCAATTAGTGACAAATACTAATAATAGGCAAAATACTCATGTTTATGCAATTGAACAAGAAATTAGTGTTGCAAGTGATTCAATTAAGTGTAATAATGTTCATGTTAGGTTAAGAAAGGTAGTAGGAGATTCTCCCATTACCATAATTAATATCCTTAATGATGAAAACACTCTTGAGTCATGTGTATTCTAAGAACCAAATTAATATAATGTAGAAGCCACAAAAGCTCTAGAAAAACCAACCATAATTTAGGATTCCCACATTATTCTGTTTCCTAAGAGACTTGAGGAATAAAAAATAGGGAGGGTTCTAAATTGATGCAAGGACTAAGTGAGATGAAAAAAGAAATTATACTATTAATATACATTAAGGATATTCATAAATTAAACTAAATAGTTAAAGGATTTTTCATCAAAGCACCAGGAAGAAAGAAAAAATATCCTAAAACAATTTAGGTAACTAGGAAATTATTGATTTACTGGCAGGAAACATACTTATTACCAAATACGGAGACCCTGTTAGTCCTGTGATGACTGTGACAATTGGGAACAAGTCCATACCAAATATGATTATAGATCTAATCCTTAATAGGGATTCAAACTACTAGTATAATTTTACAAATGGGAGATCAATCTAATGATGTACCTAAAGCAACCATAGAAAACAATCTAATCACCATACAATCTTGGGAATACCTTATAGATTTCATGATCCATAAACCTAAACCAATGAAGGTAGGGTATCTTATTATTCTTGTAAGATTTTATTTAGATACAATCATAGAATTAATTGATTGTAGATCTGGTAATATGACCATTTTCAATGGAACTCATGCCAAAAAAATATTATTTTATCCGCCTATTAGACCTTTAATGGATCTTTTTGAATAGATATGTGTGGATCAACCTAAAAAAATAGAATAGTGTGTCTTCCTTAGCTATGGTTACCATAAAATAACATGTCCAAGAATTTTAAGAACAAGTAATAGAATATTTGGACCAAAATATCCTAGCTCCAAAGTCTGACAACCTAGGTATGAGTCTAATATCTTAGATCCAAAGTCTAAAATCCTAGCTCTAAAGACTGATAGCTTAGTTTTAAAGACTAATAGATTAGATATAAATACTAATATATTTAAATGGGAATAATTTATCTTCACTAGTGAGAACCAAGATAATTTCATAAGTTCCATAAACAAGTTATGTGGTTCACAAGATATCTAGCAAGCCATAGTTGACTAGGCTCAAGAAGGGTATAATTCATTTTTAAATTATTTTCATTGTCCATTGATTAATTTTCTCTCCCAAATTTAAACATTTTAAAAGGATTTATAAATATTTCACATGTTACTACCACATACATGTCCATTTAATTTTTTAATGAGTGAATACAAGTAGGTAAATTACATTGTTCTAAGTACTAAATAAATTACAATGCATCCTGATAAACTATTGAATATCAATAGTTGGTTAACCAACCAAAAAGAAAGTAAGGTTTTTGATGTATTGGTATGACACAAAAAATCCTTTTATTTATATTATAGTGATATGAAAGGAATACACCTTAGTCTTTGTACCCATAACATCTACACCATAGTTATTAGACCAATCAGACAACCATAATAGAGAATTAACTCAATCGTGAAAGAAATTTTAAGGATAGAGATAAAAAAACATTGGAATTTGGGTTCATTTACCCTATATCTGATATTCAATGGGTTTTACCTCTAGTCATTATTCCTAAAAATAATATAAAATGGAAAGTCTTCATAGATTAAAGAGAAATGAATAAAGCCACTTTGGGAGATTACTTTCCTTTACCTTTTATTGATCAAGTTTTAGATAACTTGGAAGGAAAGTAGTACTTTTATTTCTTAGATGGTTTTAATGAATACAATCAAATTATAATATCCCCTTAAGATCAAGATAAGTCTACATTTACCTACCCCTAGGAATTCTTTCTTATACAGTCCTTCCTTTTGGATTGTGCAATGTAACTTCTACCTTTTAGAGAGTAGTGTTAGCCATAATTTTTAGTCTAACAAATTATTGTCTAGAAGTATACATGGATGATTTCACTATCCATAACAACACATTTTATTAAGCCTTAATCAATTTGGATAAAGTGCTCACCAAATGTGAAGAACAACAACAATCTTTGAGTCATGAGAAGTGTATAATAATGGTTGATGAAGGGATAGTCTTAGGAAATCATATCTATTTTGAAGGGATAAAAGTGTATTTCAAGAATATTTAGGTAATTTATAGTCTACCCATTTACTAAACACAAGAAAATGTCAAAAAAATTCTTGATCATGTGGGATATTAAAAAATATTTATTGAAAACTTTAGCAAAATAGTTGCACCTATGTTTTTTATAATAACAAAAGATAATGAATTTGTATGGAGTGATAAGTGTTAAGAAGATTTTGAAACATTAAAAAACAAAATCATGACCACTCTAGTCTTGAAAGGACCTAATTTGGAATAGCCTTTTCATATTTATATTGATGCTTCCAATAATGTACTAGGAGTAGTTCTAAGACAAAGAGACAAGGAAGAAAAAAATGTATGTCATTTATTATATTAGTAAGAATCTTACTCCCACAGATAAAAACTACCCTACCACATAAAAATAATTTATTGGTGCTATATATTCCATAAACAAGTTTACACATTACATTAATGGCTATCAGGTATTTGTTTATATAGATTATTCATCTATTAAGTACTTAATAAATAAACTAGTAGTAGGTGGGAGAATTATTAGATGGATACTACTATTGCAAGAATTTGAAATTAACATTATATACAAAATTGGAAAGAATATTATTATTGATAACTTTTTATCTATATTGATCACTACATGTGAAGATGAACCTATGGAGGATTCTTTTCTATATCTACATACTCCCCATGGTTTGTAGATATGGAAAAATTCTTGGCAATAGGGAAGTTTCCTTAATCCTTTACTTCTAAGGAAATGAAATGTTTGATTAGAGCTAGTTCTCATTTCAAATGGTGTAAAGGCACAATATTTAAAATTGGACTTGATTATGTACTTCATAGGTGTGTGAGATAATATGAAGTGTTTGACATCATAAGAGCATGCCATAGTGAGCCAAAAAGAGGACATTATTCAAGAAAAAGGACCATTCATAAGATTTTTAGTGTAGGTTATTATTGTCTCTCTTTATAAGACTATGAAATTTTTTTATGGAAATGTGATCCTTGCCAAAGGATGGGTAAGTCTACTCTATCCTAAAAATTGCCTCTCTATCCTCAAATATTTTTAGAACCATTTGATAAATGGGGATTGGCTTTTGTTGGACCAATCAACCCACCATATCAAGTAAAAGAGTATTTATTAGTATGTGTTGATTATGTTACTAATTGGGATGAAGTCTAGGCACTCACTTTTACTAGGGTGGAAATGGTTGTTAATTTCCTATGTCATAGGATCATACTGATATTTGGAGTTTATAGATTTATTATTTTTATCAATGGCCCCAATTCATGTATAACATGATCAAGGATTTAATAGAATTATATCAAATCAATCATCATAGATTTCACCATATCATCCCAAAGCTAATGGTAAAATGGAGGTCAGTAACTAAGAGCTTGAAAACATTTTGACCAAAATAGTAAATAGTAACAAGAAAGCTTTGGTAGATAGAGTACCTAAAATAGTTTGGGAATATAATTCAACATGGAATACTACCATAGTATTCTCTACATATTAAATTATGTCTGGAAAGAAACTTTTTTTACTAATATATTTTGAACTGCAGACACTAAAGACAACAATTGATATGGGAATTAATATTGATGAAGCAGAGAAGAAAATAATCATGCAAATGAATGGGCTAGATGAAATAAGAATGGATGAACTCACTCAAACCAACATGATCTAGAAGAAGAAAAAATAGTGGCATGATACTCATATCAGAGAGAAACAATTTTGAGAAGGTGATTAGGTGGTTCTATTTAATTCTAAATTCTAGCATTTCAAAGGTAAGCTCAAGACAAGATGGTTGGGGCTATATCAGATCAAACTTATTCACATCAATGGCCCTATCCAACTTCAACAAATTAATGATGATAGAAGGACACTTATGGTCAATTGTCATATACTTAAAGTGTATAAACTACCTCTCAATGGGGAAGAATTCATTGAACAAAATCCAGACCAATTTAACCTTATGAAAGAACTTGATTCTTCTACTAAGGTTGAATGATCTTTGTAAGTAGACATAAAATAAGGGGGAGTTTTGAAAACTAGAAAATTGTAGTTTTACTCCCTTCCAAAATTCCAAAAACATAATAAAAAATACAAGCAAAAAAATAAAGAAAAAATTACTAGAAAGTGAAAGCCAAAACTAGCACTTTTTAGATAAAACTTTTATAGTAAACATGAACTATTATCTTGTCAACTAACATATCTTCTTAAAATTATTTATCCTTTCAAAACATGTGGTAAATTTAGGATATAAGCATGGATACTTACATCAAATGTATAAGTGTAATTCCTTCCCAATAGGTTAGACATTTTTGTTTTATGTTCGAATCTATTACCATTAAGTAGACAACACTTCTAAATATGGATAAATCTCTTTGATGCCATGCAGATGTGACTGAGGCTGGTATTATTTCTTAATTTAAATATTTTATGTGGGGTTATTCCAAATACCTTTTTAAAAATATAATTCCTAATGCATAAATCATTCTAAATATCATTTCAAGTGTCACCAAGTATGATCACTCATGCCACATCATTGATGTTGACCCTAAAAATTACTCCCTCATTAAAAATTTGTTTGCCTTGAAGTGCATGGCCATCATTTATTTTATAATTTTTTGATATCCTTTCATTTCTATTCATTACCATATCGTATCCCAATGACGTTGCCCTACTTAGTATTTTGTGCAATTTCAAGCTCAATTTTTCATTATGTACACATGTTTTCGAGAATACTATGACCATATATGAATATGGGGGGTAAGAAGAAAAATGAAATAGTGTTAGTATAACCTCTATTACAAGATGAATCTACTAGGTTTATTTTTAAAACAATAGGATGGCTCAATTTATTAAAGATATTTTAGGATTTTCAAGATAACATTGTTCAAGAGTTTTTATAAAATTTTAATGAAGATCATTCTATAGTTTAGGGTGAATATATTCCTATTGATTATTATGTTATCATTAAAATTTTAGATATTTTTGAAGAAAGTGTGGTTTTTACTGATAAATTAAGTTTTGTCGATCTGATTCAAATTTTCATTGATGGTAATGACCCCATCTTAAATTGGCCAAAACTCCACAAGGCATGGCTAGAGGAATCATTGAGGATAGTATTCCATTATCATGGCATAATACCACATATTGGGTCATGAAATACCTCACTTGTGATGGAAATTTCACTATGGTTGGTGGTGACACTATGTGAATTTTTATTCATTTGAGGAAAGGAACCACTAGGCTTAAATTCTAGGTAAACCTACCTTATTTTCTTCATCACACTATCTATAATGTAGCCCAAAAATTAAAAATGGGAGGTAGGTTGATTAAACATCATGGTTTAATTCATCTCATCTATCATAACCATTTCTTGAAGAAACCTAAGGGTGAGAAAGCTTAGTATTCATTTTTGAAAAAATCACTCCAAATTCTTGGTAAGAAATAATAACATCATGTTTCTCCTCCCATGATAGTAATAATAGAGTAAGGTCCATATTTGATGCCTATAGCTCTAAAGATGTTGTAATAGAGGTCAAAAAGGAAAATGAGGGTCTCATCAGAAAACCCTACTCCATCTATAGAACCCTGGTAAAGTCATTAGTTGATTCTCTAGGAGGAAGAAGAAAGAAAGGTCCAAACAACTAAAATTTTGGGAAGTTTATGTTTTCCCATATAAGTTATAGATGTTGAAAAAATAGTCTAATAAATACAAACTCATGTATAATAAATTCCATCTGAATAACAAATACACTTACTTTCCATAGTTGACAAGGGTAAATCTCCACTTCTAGAATAAGTTTCATCTTCTCCTCAGCTTATTCATGGAGATAAAGAGTTGAAACATGCTATGACCCTATCACAACATGAATAAAATATTTGGCAACAACAAGTAGAGATAAATTTTATCTTATCAACATTACAAGGTAAGGATCAAACTATTTTTAGTCTAGAAAGGTGATATGAAGATTTTGTTGCTTAGGTTCAAACTCAAGAATTGATCATAACAATAGTTAATACTAAACAAACTAGAATTCATAATCAATTGTTAGCACCTTAAAAAATTCCTTTGTAAATAAATATGCCCAAATTGATGGTCTAAAAAATTATATTACTATTAAGGATGTTCATATTGATAATTTACAATACTCTATTGTTGGTAAGAATGCATTGCTTGGTCAACAAAATACTTGTGTATAAGAGCTAACAGTTCAGAATGTTGAGTTGCAAGTTTCCATACAAGCTATGTAGAGGGAAACAAGGGAGATAGTTATATAGACTAAAGGACCCATAATGGATATTCCTTATTTTATTCTACCCCTTCGTGAGATGATTGTAATTTATAATAAAGTTTAGAACACTATTGATAAGTTGTAAGTAGAAAATGCCAAAATTAAAATATAATCTTAACAATAGATGTGGAAGGGTCATACTTCTAGTCAAACTATTTGTGAAATTACTGAGAAATTATTATCTTGATAAAAACGTTCTTTTTGTATGCTCTATTTCTTCATGAATGATTTTTTAAGTGTCAAATGCAACTTATTTCTCTTGGTTTTCCCCATGTTATTGAATATGAACACATGTTCCTGGATGTCTTTCTTAGAATCACTATAAAAAGACAAGATCAAATTTGTGAGTTTTATCTTTGTAACAAGTTATTGGGCCACCAATCTAGATTTTTGGTTAACTTGCTTGTAGGGGAAGTTTTTTTGCATTCTTTCCTTTCCACCATGAGATAACAAACTTATTAGGAGTAAGTACATATTCAATTCCTAGAATTGTAGAGTACTACAAGCTTATGTATGTGACCCCAATTTTCATAAGCTCACAAAATATTTGTTACCTTCTAGCCTTTGTATCATATGTATATGAAAAACAAGTATCATGATTTGTTAATAATAAATGTAGCATCCTTTTGAGATTTTGTTAGCCAACATTCCTCCATCTCTATCAATTCAAGTATGGCTAGATGGGAGACTTTGTATATTGCCTTGAAATATAGGGAAGTCGTGAGTCCCACTACCATCAATTAGATTTTTCAGATAACTAGGGCACTTACTCAAATTATCACTTAGCTCCTATAAGAAAGAGGATTAGATTTTTGGATTAGCATGAGGTTTTAGCCATCCATACTTATTTGTCCTATGTTTCCTTGGTAAAATTGTTATTAACAAGTAAAAGTATAATTTCAAGTATGGTTACACACTATGGTAAGATATTTGAGGTTTCTCCTTAGAAATCATTGTGATTGGGGACATCATTTTAAATTTTATGGTCTCAACCAATGAATGGAATTTAGACTCCTAGATTGAAGAATAGTTCTCCCACTAGTTTGTAAGAGGCCCTACAAAAGGTAAAGTGTGTGGTAAAAATGATGAGCATTCTATATAGCTCATCATATCTCATATAAACTATCCATAAGTATTGCCTCTTGGTTATATATTGCATTACATTTAATAGTTATGTTATCACCTAAGTAGGAAATACGTGCAATATTATTTTGTTCATATGTGATACATTGTTTATTCTTTATCTTGTTATTTATGTCTAACTTAGATGAAATGAGCATAGTTTTACATATAGAGATTCATCCCTATGGTGGTATTGTTTTGATAAGTCATCAATAATGTTGTCAACACCCTTTTGGAAATAGTTTTGAAGGCTCGGTATAAATCACATTGAGCTTCGAATATCCTTAGTTGAGCTCTGAAGATCTATAGCTCCAAAGATGTTTTAAAGACCTATCCAACCATGCTCTGAACATGCCTATCTATGCTCCAAAGATGCTCAGCTATAATCTAAAAATAAATAAAGTAACTCCATATATATCTATTGTACATATATATATTTTTCTTCTTTAGATATTTTCTTTTAGACATTACTATTCATAGTAATGATCTAAAATGATCTGTATATAAATGTATTTATATTTTTGTAAATATGGGCATAATATCTTCAAATATTCATTAGTTATACTTAGTCTATTGTTAGTTTAATTAGTTGTAACACCTCGCTATAAGTGTGGGATCTTATTCCTAGATTTTCTATTTTGAATAAGCAGATTTATCTATTTAGATTGTTATATTTTGTACTTTGAGAATAGTTATTGAGATGTGATTTAAATACATGTCTCCTCATTTTAGGATAATCAAAAATATAAAATATGCAATAGAGAGAAGAAACATTCAAGTTTAATTTTGTAGCATAACTCATAGCATCTATATATGTTTCTTTTGATAATTAAGTATTAATAAAGTTTAGTATTCCATTTCATTACTGATTAAAAGATGATCATGCTCTAAGGAAGGAGTAATGATGTACTTTTCTCTGAAGCTTAGGATAATTGGTATTTCTAGTTTATAGTTTAAAAGTGTATTTCTTTTGATATAGGTATATTTTATTTTACTACATGTCTGATTTCACTTTTAAATGCAAGTGTTTTTCTTAATGATAGTGTGCCTTCATTAAATGCAAAGTTTGTTTTAGTTCAATTCAAGTGATTTTTATTTAAACAAAGTGTGTCTTTAAAATTTGATAAGAAGTAATGTTTGTTGACTCATCTCCATATTCAAAATCTATCAAAAAGTAGTCTAGGTGACAATAGGCAATCAATATTCTCACATTCTAAAATATAAAACTATCCCACCTAGTTAGGAAAATTGATTAAGGATAGTATAGTGTTTTATGATATATTTTTAAGTTATAGATGTGGATGGTGTGAAATAAATAATCATTTCAATAAGGAATGGCATAAGAAGTATTCAATTAGAAAAACTTTCTAAATTTACTTTTTTTGCAACATAGAATTAGAATCTTATTTGTTGTCCTTAGGAGTTCGACATTAAAATAAGAGTAAAAAGCCTCTTAATATTGAAATATTAACTTACATATCCAAAATCTCATTTCATATAGCCTTGGATACTAGCCCTTGTAGAAAATGACACTAATTCATTGATTGGCTAAATGAAAGGTATAACAACAACCTATCATCCTTCAATGAGAGTATGAAAAAGGAAATGGTCTAGTGGAGGATAATTTAGTTTTGATTGACCCTATTCCAAGTGTAGGCATGGAAACCTGGTCAGCTACCTCTCGTTATGACAATTATAAATGTAGAAATGTGGTCCATATTGGCCTCCATGAAGCAATAATTAACCCATCCCTCTTTCACATGTCAATAAGGTTTAAGATACTACCACATCCTCCATAATGGACATGAAGTGTGCCTAATTTCATCCATGAATTAGTTAATATGATATTTATGACCCTTCATTTACTCGCTTATCATCCCTTTATACCAATACACATCTCCCTTAGTTGACCAAATAGGCCTACTAGGCAACTAGGCCTAGCTACTCGGTGCTAGTTACTTGGATAGCCATGTGACTTGTATATAACCTTAAGAATAGGTAATTAAGCAAGTATAATCAATCATCTCATAGCATTATATATGAATTTAAAATAGTAAACACCTATAATGCTTTTTCATTTAGGTGACTAAGTCACCTCTCAATAGGACTTCTAGATTGGATCTTTAGTGTAGGTGTATAAAAACATCTACAAGAGTAATTGAGAGTAATTTTTGATCTGAGAGGGTGTAATACACTTAAAACTATCCTTTTAAATCATTTTCAATTGTTCATCTAGATATTTACCTTGAAATTGTCATTAAAACTTACAAAAAATAGGGTTCTAATGCATCCATATAGTTGTTCATACAAACCAATGCCAAGACTAGGACATTACTAGAGACCAAAAGGTTTTGTAGGTGTCTTCAAATCCAAATCAATGCATTTGAGTTTAAATTTATCAATATATTTCACATCAAGATTCCATTAGGATTTTAGAGAGGTTTAGACTTTTAACAGTAGTTCATAAAGGTTATGCCTTCAACCTATGAAATAATGCCACTAAATAATACTATATAAGTCCCATAAACCTTTTTCATATTATTATGAATCCATGTAGATCCTTTCTATAATTCTGAGTATAAGAAGGTGCTCCTTGGGTGACTATTTTGAATTCTATGCACTCTTAATACACTTTTAGTCCAAAATGGCAAATTCTGAGCTCTCCTATATAAACCAATGTTACTTGCACATTTAAAAATCCTTGAGATACAATTCCATGTTGGTTTTAGGTCCTATCAACCTAATCTTATCCTCTAACTTTAGTATCTAAGTAGTAATTTTTTGAGAAGAATGTTAGGATAAATGACCTAATGATAGTGTTTCTATGTTTTTCCTTCAAAAAGGAGTTATCTAAGCATTATACCACCTATAAGAGTATGTAACCTACACCATAGATACCTTGTTTCACTTGAGTTGGCTTGGATAATCCACTTATTTCCTCTTCATGCATACACATTCAATGAACTAGGCACTTAGGCATGTTTGTTGGTGATCATAAAATGTGGAGACCCTTATAGATGGTCATTATGTATTCTTATTGACCTATTTATATATTTAAATATTTAAAATTATGAAAAACATGTAGAATTTATTTAGTTTCTTTCACATAGTCCATTAGTATTCCTCTCTTATCTATATCAGTAATTTCTAGGGCTAATCCATACACTATATACTCTACATGTGTCAACCAATAGATCATTTAGGTTTCCATGTGACCTAAAAAGACCCTAAAGACCATTTAAATACTCAAATAGCTCAGTTAAAGGCATTTGGGGGAAATTTTCCTTCATTAGGTCCTTATCAAGGTTTAGGAAGGGTTTTAGTGGCCTACTATCTTAATGATGGTTCATAGAGTACATGATTTAGATTTCAAACCTTATGACATGTATTTTGAGACCATATACCCCCTAAAAAATCCTTAATATATCTTGGTCCCATGCACCTTGTATAATTACATCTGAGTTAAATTTTGCATCTTTCAAGTCTTCATTAATCATTCTAGGTGAGTTGATAGTGTTATAGATCATTAACGAAATTAATATTATGAATGAAACTATCTATACACTAGATAGTAAGTGAACAAGGGTCCATAAATTTTTATAAGAGTAATGGGATGCACTAAATTTTCCATGTAAGATATGAACATGTGAATTGGTAGCTCGAAATTGTAGATTGGAGTGATGGAGCTTGAGAGGGGTAATTAGGCCTAAATGACCATTTCCTTACCTTCCTCTCCCTCAAAGACCTTATTCATGACCTGTATCATCAAAATATGTATTTTAGTATCATTATTTTTGTTTGGGGGGTTTTACTATGTCATAAGGAGGAAGTTGGGGTTATGAGGCTTAAGGAGGGTTTTAAATCTTATAGTCCTAAGCTAAGCCTCAATAATTTGAGCCACCTATAGGTTTACTTGTGAATTAAATGTCATATTATCATAATTTCACATATAACATCAACCTTTTCAATCTATCATCATATTCTTAGACTCCCATCTCTATCCTTCTCTCTCATGGGTTTGACATGACCATCATTTCCTAGTCTAAGTGTTTGGATTAGTTGGTGTTAGAAACTTGAGTAGTATTTTCTCTTCTTATTTACTAGTGATATAATTGGTATCTCATGTAATAGGATCTCAAGGTTTTATAACACCCATTTAACTACACCTCTCTCAATTATTATATCAAAAATCATTTCTAGAGTCATAAACATAAACTTGTGTGTCATTGATGTTCAATTAAGATCAAGTAGCTCTCTCAAACTTGATTTTACCTTTGAATACACTGAAGAATATGGATGACATACATTACCATTGGTTCAACGTTATATAGTTTATTTCCATTATCATTCAAATCAATTAGACACCCCAATTAATAAGGCAGACTCATATGCATTGAGCTAACTATGTATGCCTGAGTTAGCTTACTGTGGTTATTCATTCAAGTCTCCTTTGTTTTTCAAAAATATATCCCCCATGTTTTTCCCCTCTCTTTGAAATATTTCCTTTATGCATAGATGGCATTTCACATTTAAGTTTGGAGGTAAATTTCCTATAGTCCTGTAGGTGGGGTTTGGGTTTTTAACGACCAATGGAGGTCCATGAGAAAGAGGATGGTTTCTACACCATATTCATAACCCATTTGACATTTCATAAAACTAATTACTTTCCCTTAAGATAACAAATTTCACAATAATACAATATATCTTGATTTTATTTAGGTTTAGCTATAGATGATAGTTTTGGGAAACTCCTTGGAGTTGACTCTGAACATGAATTCCTAGGCTCTATCATTCACATTTAACCATGTACCTAAAATTTATTGAGTTTTCTACTTATCATAGTCTCATTAACCATTCATGTAATTGTGTAACATATGGCCTTGATGATTTAATCTTGGGAAAAAGGTATTATACCTATAGGTGGTGGTTATATAGTCCTATGAAGTTCTATGTTTGTAAATCAAATCCTACTATTGGTGGGAATATCTTGACAAGGCCATTACACATCACATGCCTTTTTAGAGATCTCATATTGACTATTAATTATTATTCAAGACCACCTATGGTAACCCTAGACATTCTTATTTATATACTTAATAGAGAAAAGCATTTGGAGCTTTTAAATCAATCATATTGACCAAAAAATAAAACTTAGGATTTCATAAAAACCTTAAACAATGCTAATGAACATTAAACCCTACTAAAAGGCCTATGAAAACATTGGGAGCTAGTTTGTGGGTTTTTGGCCTTGAGAGCCATAATGGGTATTGTTCCTACTGAGAGATTCACTCCACATCTATACAACACATTTTCATGTTTTATAGTGTTATAATGATCTTCAATAACCATAAACCATGACACACTGTACTCACACTTGCAATATAGGTCAAACTACACATGCAATCCCACTTGAAGACATGATTTTGAAGGAGTTGAATGTTAATTTGATCATTAGGTACACCATCAATGATTTTATAAAAAATGAATGGGTGTCTAAGAACCTATAATTATAAACAATAAACTATTATTGAAAAAATTCATACATTCAAGACTCCAAAATGGTAAAAAACTATTATCTGCAACCTACAAGTGTAACCATATGAAGTTTTTATTTCTCCCATGATATAATACATTCCAAGTGGGGTCTAAGGATGGTTTATAATATTTTTACATACCCATAATAATTCACCTAATTTTACATTATTCTTTCATCATGATCATAAATGGAAAAACCAAATCAAACCTAAACCCTATCTAGATGGAGAAAACATAGTGAGTCCTTCACCTTCTAAGTGATTGTTCATAAATAAGGGCAGAAATTGATAAGTAATGCAACAAAATGGAATAAAAATAAGGTCACATCCTCTTCCCAAAATCTTAGGTCCTCATTCCCTCTCTTTTATCTGTACCAAATAGAAACTTGAATGGCTATCGAAGGCTGTCAAGAAGAGATAGAGATAAGGGGCTAATTTTTTACATTTTTTACTCTTAAACTCATGTATTTTCTTATCTAATGACTAATCTAAGTTCCCCCTAAATATTCTTGACCTCTTCTGATCATGATCATACTATATGGGTTTGTACAAGCCTAAACACCTACAAAACACCACTTTTTTACATTTTCTCAAGTTTTAGATCTTTAAATGCTATTGGTGGGAATAAATAAGAAAATGAAGAGTAAAAAATGTGTAAAAAATAAGGAATATGGGTGGATTTAAGGTTAAGATTCATTATTTCACATGTGTGGGCCCCCTTAGTGATGAGTAAAAGCATTTGACTTCTAAAAGAAGACACTTTTGCATATGAAACCACTCTACCATGACATTATGATGATAATGGGACCCCTTTAAATGAATTATACCTTTGATAATGATTTAATGGTGATCTAAGGCCCATAATAATACTATTCCCATGGTGTGAATATCCCTTGAAGATAGTATGCTTGATTTCAAGTGAAATATCAATTAGAAGTTACCTTAATATTTTATACAATACCTTAAAACATTGTATGGATTTAATAAAGGTCATCACATACTATTTATACCATCTCTAATCCCTTTGATTTTTTTAGATCCTATATGTTCCTAACATGATTAGATGGATTCACAATAGGCCATAGGCTACAACATCTGAGTAATCTTCAATATTAGTTATTTTATATCATTAGGACCACCTCAATACTTGTTATGGACTCTTATACATATATATCACAAAATGAACACTTGATACAAGCTAAAAAAGGGTGAGAAGATTAACATCATGACAGTTGTTGTCATGGACATACCACTTGAACATGTTGCCTCTTACTTGATGATAAGTGACTCTTTCTTAAACTATCCTGACACTTCAAAAGACATAATAAGGTTACCAAGGTTGAGATCAGGTGCTCATGGGAATATGTTTATCCTTTATAATCCCAAGGATATAAATAAGTTAACATCATTGGTGACTTTGAAGGGTTAACCTACCTATTGATTAAAAGGACTTATGATTTCTTGTATAATAGTCATGATTCAGGTGAGATACTTATTTGATTGGGTTGGCACTTCATGTTCAACACCTTGTTTAACTCAAAGACTACAAAAATTTCATAATAAACATAACAAAACACAAGGTAACACAAATAAAAATCAATGAGATAACCAAATAAGCAACCAACAAATCATGTTACACTACACATTGAATAAAGGAGACCTAAACTACTATGTACAAAGATAGTATGTGCTTTATGATAAAAATAATGTAAGTCCCACTTCATAAGCTATCAAAATTTGGGTGCTTACCTAGTTTACCTCAATATTCATCCCACTTGAATACAATATCACATTATTGTAATGTACTTAATAAATATCTCTTATCAAATAAGGTTTTGAATTGATCTTTATGGGACCATATGGCATGAATAAAATCATATCTTGTCTCTTTTAGCTCCTTTAATTCATTCATCCTTACCTATATGGCATCACACTTCATTAGTTCAAGATTATGTGTGAGTTCCAAGTCTAGTAGTTCAAGTGATATGGGAAACCTTGCCTCATTTCCATAGATAAAAAGGTATGGTGAATAGTTATTATCTCTCTTAAGAGTGATCTTATCTACCCATGAGGCTATCCTTAGTTTGATATGCCACTCCATCTAATTATCCTCCATAGTTCTCCTTATAATTATGATTATGTTCTTATTGGTGGACTTTGCAAGTCTATTGACCTATGGATAGTAGTTGGAGGATGTTTTGAGGTAGATGATATGGTTAAGATACCATTAACTAACCTTTTCACTACTTAAATCTAGTGTATTGTCTAATGTAATGGTGGAGGGGATCCCAAATTTGGTTATTGGGTTGTCATAGAACTCCAAAATAGAGTTCTTGTTAGCCTCTTTAAGGGATACTACCTCCACCCATCTAGTGAAGTAGTCTATATCATTCAAGACCACTTATGTCCTTCACTAAATGGAGTTTTAATCATGCATATAAATTCTATGTCCCACTTCCTAAAGAGATGATCCACTTGGATAGGTTTGAGAGGCAAGACAATGAGTCTTTGCTTCTTGATGAACATAACACATATTTAGAATTTTTTGAGCCAAGAATAGGAGTCCTTGAATAATATTTGACAAAATTATCCTCTCTTATGATCCTTGTTATTATATTATTTAATACAAAGTGCCCTCTTATAGACCCATCATGAAACTATTTTATGAGCTTGTTAACTTGGTTAGTTTCTACACACCTGAAGAATATGCCATCAAGATCCTTTTAAAAAATAACTCCATCAACCAAGACATACAAGATTTATTTCAACCTATAATATATTATTATTTCCCTGTCTATCCTTATAGGACATTCTCCTATTTGAAGTAATCTTACCATGTTTTTAGTATAGCTAGAATATGGTGTAGGTGGAGATTCTTAGTGATTGCTTTGTATTGCAAAAACCACTTCTTTATCCTAATTTACATCTACTTCCAAGTGTTCACATAGTCCTCTACCCCTTACCAACTTTGTGACCTTCACTTATATGTCATGTTTCATGCATTTATTCACCCAACATACTATTTTTTCACACAAGTCTTGACTAATAATGAAGTTCTTAATGCTAAGGTGAACCACCATGACATAGATCTTGTTATTAGAAACCATGTGTCTAAATTGATTGAGACCTATCACTATTACAAGCACATGATTTTACACAAATGTATACCTCTCTTTATATCCATTTAATTCTTGACTAAATAAGGTTATTGGAAACTCAAGACCCTCATTATTTTGTTTCATTAACATGGCATAAATGGTTTCACTAGTTGAGAAGTTGTACAATAACAAGTCCATTACGAAATCAAGGTTGAGAAGAGTGGGTGCTTGAATAATGGCCTATTTAATGGATTAAAATATTATATTTCCCTCTTTTTTCCATGTGAATTCCTTATGTTTATTGAGCATTAAGATTAGATTCCTTACCAACTCATCAAACATGGGGATAAGCCTCCTAATGAAGTTAATATTTTCTAAGAAACTCTACAATCCTTTCTTGTGATTGGGCACTAATAGAAAAAGGATTTAACTTGTCCTCTTAGGGTCTATACAAAGGCCTTATTTTGACACAATGTGCCCTAAATTTCTACCCTCATGGACTATAAAATGCATTTTTTGGAGTTCAAAGAGACCCCATACTGCCTTCACCTATCAAATATCAACCTTAGATGTGTCAAGTGGTCTTTGGGATCCTTAGAAAATACTATCATGTCATCAAGGTAGATGAGAAACATATAATTGATGAATCCTTATAAGGATACACTCATTTCCCTTTGGAAAGGGTCCCCTACATTAGATATCCCAAAGAGAATCTTCTTGTAATCACACGTGCCCCACTAAGTTATGAAAGAAATCTTGTGTTGGTCATCCTCCTTCACTAACACTTGATTGTACCTTGAGTATCCATCAAGAGCGGAGAAACATTTTTATTCTATAACCTTTTAGAGAATATAATACATGGATGGAAAGGGTTAGTGGTATTTCAATGATACCTTGTTTATATATATAAAGTCTACACATAACCTTATCTCCCCATTTTTCTTCCTTATAAGTACAAGATTATCCACTCATGAAGAGTGTTTGATGGGGAAGATGATGTTGGACTCAATGAGCTTAGTAAACCCTTTTTTTCATGAGGAGTTCAATCTTAGGGTTAACCAGTCTTTGATTATTCCTTACAGGCTTAGCACTTACCTCCAATTATAAGTATGTTGGGCCAAACTCAGTTTAAACCCCCTCAAATCATTTCACTCCCAAGCAAATATATCTAAAAGTTCTTGACATAACTCTATGAAGGATACCTTTTATTCCTATGTGTTCACTTTACCTAGATTGGGTAGCCTATATTTAAATATGGTGACCTTCTCATAGTGCTCCTCCTTACTACACATTATAACCTTGTCCTTGCTTAACTGATCATCCTCATTCAATATATTTTCTAGGGTCACTAACCTTTAGGTAGTTTTTTTTCTCAATTGAACAATATGGTAACCATATTGTTTTTGAGGTTTACCTTGGTTTCTTGAGCATAATTTTTCCTCTTTCTATAAGAAACATGTAATTTGATTATCATTTTCAAAGGCCCTCTAACTAGCCTCATTATCAGGCACTAAAGATCTACAAACTACAATGATTTGAGATTGATATTTCATGTCATTGACCCCACTTGGGATGTCATAGAGTGATCATATAGCTTCCAACCTATCTACATGTTTATTATCCTCTCTCAGGATTGAATAGATGTCAAAGGCCTCAAAGTCTTCTAAGAGGTTTCAAGCCTTGTGCTTGTATGCCTTCAAAAGTGGATTCTTGACTAAATTCTACCCTCTCACCTAATCTACTACCAACACACTATCTCCCATGAATTGTATTAGCTTAATACATCTTTTTCATACCCACTTCATCCCATGGATTAGGGCCTCATATTTTGTTGTGTTGTATGTGCAACTAAATTAGAACCTCATGGTAGAAAAGTATATTTTCTTAGAACAAGAGACAAGTATGACACCTATCCCACTTACATTCTTTCACCTAGAGACATCAAATAACAAAATCCTTACTCCATCATTGTCTTCAATTGAGTTAGTAAGAGCTGGTATGATTACCTCCTGATGCATACAATATATCCCAAAGCCTACTTGTTGACCAAATTTTACTTTTAGGTCAAATTGGATCACCTCTAGGTAAAAACTTGAGTTTTAATTATTTTATGGGGTTTAATGTTTTTTATAAGGTATATCATAGGTCATTTAATGTTATTCAATGTTATATTAGCCATGGTCACTTATTTTATTAACCATATATGTCCTTTTGAGTCATTTTAGGGGTCAAATTGAGCATTAAATGAGTTGTATGGATTTCATGGAAAGTTTGAGGATCCAAAAAAATTATGTCATATCCCATGTGTCTAATAGGTCTTAACTAATTGAAACAAACTAAGAATTGGTAGGTTCCTAAAAAAATGGTAGTTTTCATGGGAAAAGAAAAGAAAATGGCACTTGTGTAGCTCTATGGGAAGTGTACCAAATGGGAAAGGATCATGGTATGTTTATTCAAAATATCCAAGCTCATTTTAGTGATTAACATGCTCTAGAAATTCCATTTTTGTCCCAAAAACATTCTACTCCTTTTTTAGTCCTCTTGGCAAGCAGAAGTGACCGTCAGGTTTGTGCTTAGTATAGATAGCTCAAGGGGTTTTAGCTCAAATTCATTAGTGAGGTTAAATTAAACTTAGATATCTTAATTTTAATATGATGAGTTTGAATAATTCTGGTTTGTGTTTCATGAATACTCCTCATGAAGTTGACTATACTTTTCTAATTGTTAATCTATGTACCCTATAGGTTTTACTCTTGATTGGGAAAATATGTACAAATCAGATACTTATATTGGTTCAAGAGGATTTTTACTTCCACATATAATGTTTTACAAAGCTAGGTTCATGTTATAAAGTGTTTTTATGTGTAAATAATTTTGGGTTCGTAAACTAGTCTTTAATGAGATAACATATAGGTTTCCACCATTTTCTAGATTTTCATGTTGGTTCATCGATTTTAAAGGTTGTTTTAGTGTATTTATTATGTTTTAAATTTTATATTTACCCTAAATTCACCTTTAAACTCCATTATTTAAATCAATTCTCTATGAGAGTGTAGTTATGACCACCATAAAATCAACTTTTGCCCACTATTTGCCTATAAACATGGTGAAATACATGCATGGAGCCTATAAAACATGTTCACAAAGGTATGTTGAAAGTTTTTAAGTTATATTTTAT
This sequence comes from Torreya grandis, assembly GCA_037957365.1. NCBI lineage: Eukaryota > Viridiplantae > Streptophyta > Pinopsida > Cupressales > Taxaceae > Torreya > Torreya grandis. The sequence goes on along the minus strand of JARHVA010007656.1, from coordinate 385,280 downwards.
CCTTTACCAGCATAAATTGGTTAATTAAAACTTTATTTTATTCAAGAAAAAGAGACTGAATAGTCATAAATCACATTCTCACCTAGTCTGTCATGAACAACTCACTTACAAGTGCCATGAATAAGGAGTTCATGTTGAAAGGAATGTTTTGGAATTTTTTTCCAGCGTTTTATAATATGGATGTTATTTTTTAAATTATGAAGAGAATTTATAACTCATAATATGCATAAAACAAATATATTGCACATGATCTACCCATTGCATGTATATACTAAAAATCAACATCTACAGGTGACTTGATAGAGAGCTTTAATGTCATTTTGGATTGACTCAGAATGAGGTGATATCTTATTTAGAGTTAAAATGAATTTATAAAATCATATTAGGATTAATTGAAAGGTAGAGATGGAAAATTGAAATATGTTTCACTTCCTATAATTCATTGACTAACTTAGGAATCTTTTTCCCAAAAAGTGAAAATAGAGGTCTGAATGGTTTTGTAGGTACACCATAGCATGTCTATAAATAGTTATAAAGCATAAAAATAGGAGAGTTTGATATATTATATCATGTATAATAATTTTTAAAAAAATTTAATCAAATGGATTGATATAAGGTGGAAATTGAAATCCTTAAATTGCCAAAAAAACCATTGAAATACTACAACCTTATCTACAGGTTTGAAGTTTGGAGGACAGTTGATGCTCCAAGAGAAAAAAAGCTTTTTTTCATGAATAGAGTGATACCATAGATGTATTTGAGAATAAAATGGAATTATGAACCTATTTATGATTTTTTATTATGGTTTTTTAAGTTTTATGGACACCTACAAGTGTACCCCTATAGGGAAATGTCTACCTACAATCAACATAGGGCAAACAATGACCTAGGAAAAGAGTTTTGATTGTGTTTTAGCCATAAAAGGTGATTCAAATATATGTTAAGGTAGGATATGACTTTTAAGTCTTAAAATAATATTTTTTCCATCATATTTAAGGCATATAACAACACAACCATCTACAAGACCCACTGTTATAGAAATCAGGAAAGGGTGTCTTAGTCAATAGGCAGTGAGCATGAGGAGTGATGGTTCTTGTGTGTTGGCATTATTTAAATGTGATTAATAAGTTTAAAACCATTTATGAATGAAATTAATAATTCAAATGAGGTTTATAAGCATTATGACCAATTCCAAAAGGGCTAGATGACCTACAGGCTGGGTCTAAAGGGTAGAGTACCTTAGTCAAACTAGTGACCTAAGATTGATGCTCAAAATGGTGTCTTATAACCTTCAAAGAAGATCACTAGTAAAAATAACACAAATTAATTATCAAAGGTTTAAAAAGGGAAATATATCACATTTTTTTAGATAATATGTGTACTAGAAAAACCCCATTTCTCCAAAACATAATTGACTGTGTTGTCTCAGTCAATAGCTAGTAAGCAGAGAGAAGGTGTTATTAGTGTGAATATGACATGAACCTGAAAAAAATGAATATTTATCATTTCAAAAAGATATTGAGAACATCAAGGAAGGTTTTTAACATCTTTTTAAGGACTAATACTACAAATTAACCTAAGGCAGGGGTCAATTTCAAGTGGAAATGTGGAACATAGTCCAAGATGTGGACATGGTTAGGAAAGGTTTATAAACAAATGAGATGATAGATGACCATGAAAGGCTTAAAAGAGGGTTATTTAATTGTATTTAAGTCCTAAATCATACAAAACCACCTAAATATTCCCCTACCAAGGTAAAAAACAATCAAGTAGCACTTAGTTTAATAGGGTAGTAGTGTATTAGTATGTATTTATCATGAACATGTTTAGAATGAATATTCACACCTAAAAATGGATCGTAGAAGGTGGTAGGAAAACCTAATAAATATAACATAGGCATACGATATGATTTTTTATGTGGGTAATCCTTGTCACTTGAGGAGGAAATTTTAATATTAATACTTGTCTGGGAAAATAAGGGAGTGCCCTATATTTTTATCAAACAAAGGGCACTCCCCTCATGCATGAAACCTACAATCTTTGAAGATGGTTAAAAGTGAGTAAACAAAAGATAAGGAGATAATTAGAGATTACTTGGAAAGATAAAGGACAAAAATTCCAACATGGGAGACCAATAATAAAGGAAGGAAGCTAAACTGAAAGGTTTAAGGTGCTAAGGTTACAGTTAGACTTAATAGGCATGGTTATTCCTAGAAGCCAAACAAGGGGTCAGTTCTAATTCTAGATATAAGTATGAATTATTGAATATTTTAACATGCATATGTGATAAATTTAGGTGTGTTTTAATAATTATAATGTAAATAAAACCATTAAGAGTCATTTTGAGCTCTAGGGTGTAACTAGGCTTATTAGGCAAGGTTCAAGCCTAAGGCAAAATAGGAAGTAACTTGAATTTATAGCATAAGGTGAACATACCCATGTATTAAAACATGTTTTTAGGGTGGATAAAGAAGCTACCAAATTTTTTTAAGGTAGATAAAAAGAAAATAAACCATTTTTGGGATCAATACAATCTTAGACCTCCAACAAATAAAGAAAACAAGATCGATAGGAGAGGTTCAAGTGATCATATCTTTCATGAGGCATTTCATGGAGGCCATAGGAGTTTTGGAAAGTTATTATAGGTCATAAAAACCAAATTATTATAATTTTTATACAATTACAATTTTATAACTTTATGAATGAACCTTATGAGGTCAAACAAGTCTAAAACCTTTCAAAAACCTTGCAAGTGACTAGTTTGTGAAAATGGAATTAGAAATATAATTTGGTGGAATGTTTTTCTCATTAAATTGATTTAAATTTTTAAATTACTCCCTCAATATACTCCCCATGATTTTTATCTATATGGACCTATACAGACATGGAAAAAATAAGGTATTTTTTATCATTTTTTATGTTTTGTAGGTTCTATAAAGAGTCTAAGTATGAAACCAACTTTGGGAGGAAGATATATACTTTATATAAACCTTAAAGTAAATTTCTTGATTCATAAAAAATCCTAAGTGTTCAAATAATATCTCTCATCTTAGCCAGTCAAAATTGACATATTGGATAAGCTAGTGAGAAGGGTGGAAAACTTCAAGTGAGCTCATTTTAAGGTGTTCATGACACTTATAAGGACATGTATGGTCTTAAAATGTGTCATTAACTCCATTCCATGTATTTTCATGATAAAATAATTCTAATTTTAGGCCAAGTGTGCAAGGTGCATGAAGAAGTTTTTTGGACTACAGATGATGATGGTTCCCTTCTAGATGATTCCAGATGACTAGGCCAAAAACTAATTAATTAAGAGTATTTTTTGATGTCCTTAACCTTAAACCCAATAATTTTACCTATTCCTAATTATTTATAAGGTATTCAAATAGGGCTAATCATATAGGTAGATTTTTTGAGCTAGAATGAGGAGTTTGATACTAATTAGTAAGAGTTTGATGACTTGAATGGACAGTTAGGATTCCTAACATTGTATGGTTCATCCCATATCCTATTATCATGCAAAATTAACTGATACTATTATCTTTACAAGTATCCATGTGACCTTTGGACTTCACTCTTCTTCTCTCTCTCACAAGTTATATAGGAACTAACCATTTTATCTATTCTAACTTATACTCTACCTGAGTATGAAAATACCTAATTAAATCCATAAAATTTTATCAATAAAAATATTAATTTTTACCCCTTTCATGACTATTCATACTGTGTTCAATTGGATGATGAATCTTGTTTAGTGAAAACTATAGATTCCTTAGCATGTTGTTTCATTCTTTCACCTATTTATAGCCTCTTCTTATAGGGCATGTGAAGTGTTATATGACATGTCTAGGTTTGAGTCAGTTAGCCTATTCACTAGTGTCATTCAATGCCCCTTGGTCCATTCCTCCTATCTTGATGTATTCATCCATAACCTCATAATTTAACGTTGATGTGAGAAGACATATATTGAAGAAGTGTATGGTTAGTTTGTCCTTTATTTTATGTGTCACATGTTATTGGTTGGAAGTCATCATGTTATTTGGTGTATCACCTCCCTTAGAATAGTATTTTTTAGTTATCTCTCTCCCTTTTCACCCCTAAATTTAAGTGTATTCTCAATCCAAAGTGGTAAATCAAGGGAGATAGCCCTATCTAGAGATTTACCTCATCCTTAGGCTACCCACAAGCCTATAGGTGTTTACAATGTGTCACTTAGATGAGGAGAGATTTTCTATCTCCTCAAAGGGTGAAAATCCATGTGACAATAATTCTTGGAAGGCTTGGTGGGACTCTTGGTCTAATAATTTGAGATATTTTTGATGTTATCTCTTAATAATTAGCCTTTAGAGGTATCTATCCAAGCATCAATGGTGACTCCAAATATATATTAGCTAGTCAAACAACCCAAGTTTCCTTTTGAATATTTTTTGGAAACCTTTTTATTTGAATTTTTTATTTTAATGAGGTTTCATGGATGAATTTAGTTTTGTATTTTGTTCTTTACAAGTTTTTGAGACATTACAAGCTTATGCCATTCCCTATCAATAAGAACACATTCTTAATCATCCCTTTCATGAAGTATACCAGCTCTAATATGGTTATTATCAGCCCCAATATAATCATATTCAGCCTTGTCATGGGTTATATCAGTCCTATAGCCATATTCCTCAATATCTTACTTCTCCTAGTCAACCTAACAACTCCTCAACTCCATCCATTTCCACCTTCAAGAGAACACTTTTGGGATATGATAGGTACATGTTGGAGCTTGATACTCTAAGATTATGTGGTTAAGAGGTCTATATTAATTTTACTCAATAGTTGAGAGATGAATTATATTTTGTTAAAAGAGAGTGGGTACCTATTGAGAGAGCTAATTGGGGAAGGATTACAAATGAAATGATAGATGTGAGTGGCTTGATTTCATCTTTGGAAGGTAAGATAAGCATTCATGAGAGGTAGCCTTACCAAGTCTATAAAACTTCATATCCACTTCCCCACGTTTTATATCAAATCATAATTTCCAAGGTCATCCTTTTCTAAATAAAGTGGAAGAGAGAGAGTTCAAAAGAATATCCTTATGTTTAGAGCAAACCTTGATAGATAAATTGAGTTGGCCAATAAGTAAATAGGTATTTCCATCTTGGTAGAAAAAAAATTGGAATTCAAGCCCTCATTTCCCTCTCACATTGCATCCCCACCACTTCAAAAAGAGACTTATAATCCTAACATCCTAAGCTAGGATAAGATAGTGGAGTCATGGGGAAAGAAAGAAGATAATATTTTTGTTGATAAGGAGTGTGAAGTTGTGAATGGAGTTGATCATTTTCAAATTCTTCCCATCCTTCCTCAAGAAACATCTTGTCCTCCAAATGAATACCATCATATTCCTAATGATTATTCATATCAAATTCAAGAGATACTTTCCCAAGAGAACCTATCCAAGAAAATCAAAGAGTTAGAGTCAAGGATGAAGATACTAAGTGAAGGTGTGATGGAAGCTTTAGACCCAAAACAAAATCATATACCTAAACACACCCCATTTAAACTCCCTCAAGATAATTATAAAGATAAATTATATGTGAATTAAGTGATGGTCAAGTGGAAGGAATATAATCAAGTTTATTTAGTCCAAGGTCTACCTCTACTTCCTTAAGATCTTCTAAAAGAGCCCCTTACATTTCACTTTCAATCTTATTGTGAGTTATATGTTCCACCTCCACCAACTAGTTCATCTTGTCCTCACCCCATCACCATTTGACTTAATAGACCTATGGTTTGGGAACCTAAATAGGAGTATCTAGTTTATACGGAAAGAGAACTCTTGGTTGAAGAATATATATACCTCCTTGGCATGTCCATTAGGCTAGGTCACATGATTTCAATATGCCAAGTCTTGGCATCACCATGAAGGAGAAATAGATTTAATATATTGTATCCCTTGAAGAGGACTCTACATTTTATCAAAAGATTTTGGATTATCACCTCCAACATGAATATTAATTTGTTATTTTTGATGGTGAACAATTTCAAGTCTTTCCCAAAGAGGTGGTAACCCTAAAGAATTCTCTTGAGACCAATGTGCAAGAGTTTGTTCTTGAAGATCATCCAATACCTTAGCTTTATCTTGAATCAACATTATAAGCATTTGAGATTAAATAAAATCATATTAATTACATCATACATCAAGAAGAGAAGATTGAAGAGATAGTGGTTCTAGAGGATGAAGAGGATAAAGATGATTGGTAGCTATAAATGAAGCTCTTTCAAGAGCTTGAAGAGCTTTGCCAAGTTAAGGGCCCAATACATGACAAGTTGAAGAAATAATCTTACATGAAGGATAATGATAAATATTTTATATAGTATCCAAAGATCCTTGATGAGCTAGAAGAACTTACAACTAAGAAATGCAATCTTATTGAGAGCCCTATGGAAATCAAAAATGAGGTTGAAATTAAAGATCCACATGAGAAGTTTGAGGCTATTTGTATAAAATAAGAGTTTTTTTCTATATCCAAATTGTATAAATATATCTTTTTTTAAATTTAAAATCATGCCAATTAAGTTGGAAAACATCATGAAAAGGTTGGAGATATCAATGCTAAAGGATAAAAGGCTATATGCCTCATTCCTTCCTTCATGTCATGAAGCAAGAAGAGTTTCAAACTTCACTTTTGATCCAAGAGGAAGTTATCATATTAGTTTAATTAGTGTTTGAGTTAGTTTGTTTATTTTAGTGTGTGTGTTCCATAAGTGCTCATGAAGCATATGTGTGTTTTCTTTTGCTTTCTGTGTGTCTTTATTTTGTGTGGTTGAGGTAGTCATTGGTCTTATCTTGATAAAATATTGTAGTAAATGGTAAAATGTATCATTATTTACCTTATAATATAGATTAATCCTAATCCCAATGGACTGATAAGGTAACTGGTCTAGTTAGTATACCTGGCATACTACCCTTATGAGTCACCAATTTATTGACCAAATTTGACTTTTAGGTCAAATTAGGGCACCCCTAGGTAAAAAAGTGAGTTTTGATTTTTATGGGGTTTATTTTTTGGTGATAAGGTATATCATAGGTCATTTAATTATATTTAATGTTATATTATCCTTGGTCACATGTTTTATTAGCCAACATGTCTTTTTTGGGTAATTTTAGGGTTCAAAATTGATCATATAATAAGTTTTATAGATTTATTAGGAAGTTTGAAGGTCCCAAAATATTATGTAATGTCCCATGTGTATTAATACATATTAATTAAATTAAACCAACTAAAAAGTGGTAAGTTCCATTTTTGTCCCAAAATCGTTCTACTCCTTTTTCAATCCTCTTGACAAGCATAAGTGACCTTTAGGTTTGAGCTTAGTACAAATAGATCAAGATCTTTCAGGTGAAACACCTAGGGAAGGTTAAATTAAACTCATATAATTTAATTTTAATATAAATATTTCACATAATGGTGGCTTTTGCTTCATGAACCATCCTCATGAAGTTTATTATACTTTTTTGCATGTTAATCTATGCACCCTACAGGTTTTGCTCTTGTTTGGGAAAATCCATACAAATAATATGATTATATTGGTTTAAAAGTATTTTTAATTCCACTTATAATTTTCTCCATTCTTAGGTTCATATTATAAAGTGTTTTTATGGTCAAATCATCTTGGGTTTACAAACTAGTCTTATATGAGATGATAAACAGGTTTCTACCATTTTCTATATTTTCATGTTGGTTTGTGGCTTAAAGAGGTTGTGTTAGTGTATTTAATATTTTTAAAATTTTATATTGACCCTCAATTAACCTTTAAAATCCATTATTCAAAGTAATTCTCTATGAGAGTGTAGTTATGAGCACTATACAATCAACTTTTGCTCACTATTTGCTTACAACCATGGTGAAATACATGCATGGAGCCTATAAAACATGTTTAAAAAGGTGTGTTGAATTTTTTTTAATTTTTTTAATATCCTTTATTATCATAAAATGGTGAATTAAAAATTCATTTGATGCAAAGAAGACGGATTGAGTAGTCATCTAGCACATTCTCACCTAGTACACTATGAACAACTCACTTAGAGGTGTCATGAATAAGGATTTCATGTTGAAAGGAAGGTGTTGGAAATTTTTTCAAGTTTTTTATAATGTGTATGATGTATTTGAAAGTATGAAGAGAATTTACACTCATAATAGGCCTAAAGCAAGCATATTGCCCATGATCTACCCATTGACTATATATACTAAAAATCAACATCTATAGGTGACTTGATAGAGAGTTTTAGTGTCATTTTGGAGTGTTTTGGAATGATTTGACACCTTATTTAAATTTACAATGAATTGATAATATCACATCAAGACTACTTGAAAGGTAGAGATGACAAATGGAAATATGTTTCACTTCATAGAATTCATTGACTAACTCTAGGATGTTTTCCCCAAAAAGTGAAAATAAAGGTCTTAAGGTTTTTTTAGGTACCCTATAACATGTCTAAAAATAGTTAAAAATCATCCAAATAGGATATTTTGATATATTATATCATGTAGAATACTTTTTCAAAAAATTTAATCAAATGGATTTATATATGGTGGAAATTGAAAGCCTCAAATTGCCTTAAAAACACTAGAATACTGCAGTCTTAGTTGTAGGTTTAAAGTTTGGAGGACAATTAATGCTCCAAGATCAAAACAGATTTATCTCATGACTAGAGTGATCCCATATATGTATTGGAGAACAAAATGGCATTATGACCTTCTATATGATGTTTTAGTATGGTTTTTTATGTTTCATGGACACCTACAGGTGTCCCCCCATAGGGAAATGTCCACCTACAGTAAAGATACCACAGATAGTGACCTATGAAATGAGTTTTGATTGTGTTTTAGACATCCAATTTGAATACAAGGTAGGTTAAGGTAGGATATGAATTGGGAAGATTAAAATAATAGTTTTCACATCATTTTCAAGGCTTCGAACAAGACAACCATCTACACGATCCATTGTTAGAGAAATCAAGAAAGGGTGTCTTAGTCAATAGGCAGTGAGCATGAGGAGTGATGTTTCTTGTGTGTTTAAATGGCCTAATTTTATTCACAAGTTTAAAACCATTAATGAATGAAATTAATAATTCAAATGAGGTCTGTAAGCATTATGACCAAGTTCAAAAGAGCTAGATGCAACTATAGGTTGGGTTTAAAGGGAAGAGTACCTTAGTTAAACCAGTGACCTAAGCTTGATGCTCAAAATGGTGTTTAAGACATTAAAATAAGATAAATAATCCAAAAAAGAAAAAATAACTGTCATTTTTTTCTAAATGGAAAGACATCAATTTTTTTAGAGATGTGTACTAGCAAAACCTCTTTTCTCCAAAAAATAATTGACTATGTTATCTCAGTCAATAGACAATAAGCAAAGAGGAGGTGTTATTAGTGTGAATAGAACATGAAAATGAAATAAATGAATATATATCATTTTAAAAATGTCATTATAACTTTAAGGAAGGTTTTTAATGTCATTTTAATGACTAATACTATAAATTAACCTACAGGTACGGGTCAATTTTGAGTGGAAGGGTAGAACACAATCCAAGATGTAGACTTGGCTGGGAAGAGTTTATAAAAAAATAAGATTTTATATTAACATGTAATGATTAAATTAAGGTTTATTACTTGTCTTTAATTCCTAAATAATACAAACCCACCTATAGGTGTCCCTATCGATGTATAAAGTAGTTAGGTAGCACTCAATTTGATAGGGTAGTAGTGTTTCGGTCTATATTTGTCATAGACATGTTTTAAAGGAATATAGAAACATAAAAATATATCCTAATAGATTTTAGGAGAACATAAGAACTATAACATATTCATAATCCCTAAAAGTGATACAAATAGGGGTCTTTCTCAAGAAAAAGGTCTACTATTGACTGGGATTGATAGTGAACATAGAAGAAAGGTTTGTAAGTGTGAAGAGAGGGAATTAAAGAATTTAGGTGATAAAAAAGATTTATATGAAATCATCATGATTATAATATTCTAATATAATAATCATGATTCAGGAACAAGAAAATAAAATATCCCAAAGCAAGCATACATAGTCATTGAAAAAAAATCTTCCACACAACCCATTCCACCAAAAGTTTATTATAGGTATTAGTGCTTTTGAGAGGATAGATCACCAAACCCAGAGATGATTTTTTGTGTGGTACATAATTTTAACTTTAGGATGACATTTATATATTCATAATTTTTTTGGAAAATATGGAAGTGTCCTCTATTTTGTCTCAGATAGAGGGCACTTCCCTCATGCATAAAACCTACAATCTTTGGAAAATGGTTAAAAAGGAGTAACCAGAAGTTAAGGAGATCCTTAAATAGGAATTATAAATATGAAGGAAAACAATTCAAACATGGGAGAAAAATAATATAGGAAAAAATCTAAACTTAGAGGTTTAAAGTGCTAAGGTTATAGTCAAACCTAATAGGCATGGTTATGCCTAAAGGCCAAACAAGGGGTCAGTTCCAATTATAGATATAAGTATGAATTATGTACTATTGTAATATGTTTGTGGGATGAATACAGGTGTGTTTTCACTATTATAATTCAAATAAAACCATCAAGAGTCATTTTGAGCTCTAGGGTGCAATCAGGCTTGTTAGGCAAGGTTCAAGCTTAATGCTAAATGGGAAGTCACTTGCATTTATAATATAAGAAGAACATCCACATGGATTAAAACATTTTTTATGGTGGATACAAAGGTTACAATTTTTTTTGAATGTGTATAAAACTCAAATAATCCATTTTTGGGCTCAAGACAATCTTAGACCTATAAGAAACAAAAAAAACAAGCTCGATAAGAGAGGTTCAAGTGCTCATATATTTCATGAGGCATTTCATGGAGACTAGATTAATTTGGGAAAGTTATTAGGGTTCATCAAAACAACATTAGTGGAATTTTTCTACAACTCCAATGTCATAACTTTATGAATGAACCTTAAGAGGTCTAAAATGTCTAAAACCCTTGTGACCATTTTGAAAAAATAGATTTTATAAGATATAGTATCATATTTTTATCATAAAAGTGATTTAAAATTTTAAATTACTCCTTAAATATCTTCCCCATGATTTTTTGGTTGTATGGACCTATACAAACATGGTAGAAATAGGGTATTTTTGACCTTTTTTGTGTTTTATAGGTTATATAAGGATAATGAGCATGAAACTAACTTTTGGACTAATACATATACTTGATATAACACCTAATTAAATTTAATACTTCATAAAAAAACCTAAGTATTCAAATAATATCTCTCATCTTAGTCAATCAAAATTGGCATATTGGACAAGCTAGTAAGAAGGGTGGAAAACATCACATGAGCTCATTTTAAGGTGTTCTTGATGTTTCTAATTCCATGGAAGGTATTTATAGGTGTCATTCACTCCATTCCATGCATTTTATTGAGAAAATGATTCAAGTTTTGAGACCAAGTGTGTAGGGTGCATGAAGGAGTTTTCTAGACTACAGATGATGATGGCTTACTTCCAAGTGATTATAGATGACTAGACATATAAAAAATGCATGGAGAGGAATTTTTTACGTCTTTAGCATTAATCATAATAATTTTAACTTTTAATAATCATTTATAAGGAATTAAAATATGTTTAATCATACAAGTAGTTTTTTTTAGCCAAAATGAGGAGTTTTATGCAACTTTAAAAGAGTTTGATGACTTGGATGGACACTTGGACTTATTAACCTTGCATGATTCATCCCATATCCTCTTCACATGAAAAATTAACTTATCCTCTTATATTTAAAAGTTTCCTTGTGACCCTTGTACTTCTCTCTTATTCTTCTTCTTCTTCTTCTTCTTCTTCTTCTTCTTCTTCTTCTTCTTCTTCTTCTTCTCTCTCTCTCTCTCTCTCTCTCTCTCTCTCTCTCTCTCTCTCTCTCTCTCCTCTCTCTCTCTCTCTCTCTCTCTCTCTCTCTCTCTCTCTCAAGTTATATAAGAACTATCCATTTTGGCTATTGTAACTTATGCTCCACCTGAATCCCTACTCAAATGAATATAGTTTGATCAATAATAATTATGATTTTTACATATCTAATTAATTTTTATAGTGTTTTAAATTGGATAATGAATCAATTTTAGTGAAAATTATGGATTCCTTATCATGTTGTTTCATTCTTTCACCTATTTGTAGCCTCTTCTTGCATTGCATGTGAATTATTCTAGGAGATGTTCAACTTTGAGTGAGTTAGCCTATTCACTAGTACCATTAAATTCCCCTCGTATATTCCTCCTAGACTAAGTAATTAATCCATAACCTCATAATGTAACATTAATGTGAGAAGACATAGATTAAAGAAGTGTATGTTCAGTTTGTCCTTTGTTCTCATGTTTAACATGCTATTGGTTAGAAGTCATCATGTTATTTAGTGTTTAACCTCCCTTATAATAGTTTTATTTAATTTATCTCTCTCTTTTCACACCTAAATTTAAGTGTAGTTTTTATCCAAAGTGGTACATCAAGGGAGCTAGCCCTATCTAGAGATTCACCTCATCCTTAGGCTACACACAAGCTCAGAGGTGTTTCCATTGTGCCACTTGGATGAGGAGATATTTTCCATCTCATAAAAGGGTAAAAATCCAAGTGAAAACAATAACTATTCAATTATATTATATATATCATAACCAAGGTTATCTTCCACCCATTCATCAAGAATTAAGTCTCATATGCCCTCAAGTGGTTCAACTAGATCGTAATAATTGGGGTTTTCACCTTCATCTATAATAGTACAATTAACATTAGATAAATTAGGCATGTAGGGATATAAATTGAACATATAGATAGGATCAAACATTATGATGACCTTTTTTCCATACCTAGTCCTAAATTCCATGTATGACCAATCATAAGAGACATAGACTTATATCTTGGTAGTGAAATCCTTAAACAAACACAAGGAAAAATAAGGAGGAAGATATAATACCACACCATCTTGGGATATGTTAAAATTAGGAAAATCATCTAGGACTATTTTCAAATATTTAAGAACACCAAAAATCTTAGTAGGGGATCCATCTAGTTGTAAGATTCCGTTATAATTAGGCTCATACCTTAACCCCAACTTGTCTCCTATAGAGTTAGGTATGATAGATGTACTAGCCCCACTATATATAATATATTTATATACTAAGGAGTATCATATTATGATATAAATATATAGATTATGGGACCTATTTAACTTGGATTTTAGGTGATCATTAGGTTGATTGGTGTTGGTTAGGACTGCACCCACCTTTTATGCCTGTTTGTCCAAGATGTGAAGTTTGGATTAATCTTCTTGGAGGATTTCCTAAAATGAGAAATGATTCCAAAATTGGTATGGTTACATGATAATTATTCATCTAATCCACAATATGGATATGATATCTAGTGGTCTTTAACTATAACTTAGGGGCAATAGTACTAGTTAGGGATTGATTGAACTAAGTTATGAATGGACCTTTGTAATTCTACCTTTTCCCATCTTAAACCTTATGAATTAGTGGATTCTTAAGGGATGAATTTTTAACACTATATTATTGAGATGGTTGAGATGATGGAGGATATGTTATCTCAAATTCTAAATCATCACCTACTTTTCTCATTTTGGCTCTTGTATGGGTTGTAATAGGATTGTGCACCTTAGTTGCACCCCTAAGATAATTGATTTCACATTGTTCAAAAGAGTTTTATCCTTATTATAAGTTTAAAAAATAGGTCTCTTATTGTGTCTTACTCCCACTCATTATTTTATAGTTTGACATTTTATATTGAAGCATGAAAGGGGTCTCTCCATGTTGTGTAGAAGGGCCTTCTTTGAGTTGTGTAGGAGGTTGAATATATTTCATAGGAGGAGATTGATTATAATACATAAGAGAGTTTTGAAAATCATATCTAATTAAACTACTTAACATATCATGATAATTCCCCCATTATGTGGACCATTGACCATATTGAGCATAGTTGTTTTAAGTTGGGAATAGTGCTCTTGAAGTGCTAGCATAATTGGGATTGAAACTATTATAGGACCTTAATTAAGTGATATACCCTTTACCTTGTGGATTAGGTTGATATGGAGGCCTAATAAACTAATAAGGATGATAGGGAGCTTGACATGGTGCGTGGAAAGGTCTATGAGGTAGATTTTTACCTTTTAAGGCTAATATCTTACTATTTTGTGCCTTGAGCAGTCCTTCAATATTACCCAATCTATCTACATAATAATGATTATTGGCATTGTTAAGGGAAGAATGGTAAGGATATGAGGTTATATCTCTAGTAAAACATACATGAGATTCCTTGGGGTATTATTTCATGCTTTTACTAGATAGTTTTCTTCCTTTATTGCCACTTCATAGGCATCAAGTATTGTGTTCCCTCCCATAGACTATATTATGATTGCTACATTATAATTGAGGGATCTCATATATTATAACAAGGCATAGTTAGGAGTGGGTTTGAATATTTTTGGGATCTTATCCCAAGTTTTATGAAACCTATAGTTAAATTCTACCATAAACTCTTTAGGATCCCTTTTGATTGTGGTCATTTGTTTTACTAGAGACAAGTCATCAATTTTATCCTCAAAATGATTATAGAAGTGTTCCCCAAACTCATCAAAGGTGTTGATAAATGTAAGTGTTAAAATTGTATACCATTGAAGTGCCTTACCTATTAAATAAGTAGCTAATAACCTCATTTCCACATTTTCTTGGGTCATATTTTGAGCTAAGTAGAGGTTGGATATGTTTATAATGTGTTCAAAAAGAGTGGTAGAGTTTTATCATATGAAGTATTGAAGGATATTAATTGTAGAAACAAGGATAACATCAAATTATTTTAGGTCAAATATATACCACCATTTAAGGGCACACAATCTTGGTTGTCATGCCTAGCCATTAGAGGTATATGGGTTATAGTAGTCTTTTGTTGAGAAATATTAAGAGAATTAGGGTGTGTAACATTAGGATTAGACCTAGGGTACCTCTTTATACTAGAAAAATATAAGGATAATTAAAAAAAATTAGCCTCCTTACCTTTTTATGAAGACCTTATGACCACTCCTAGCATGAAATTTAACTACAAATTTACCATTAGAGTGCTTTAAGCTCCTTGAGATCACCAAATGTGGAAATTAGTTACTCTAATTGCTTGAATCTTGGTCTTACTAGATGTATGATATACTATTATCAATTTGTATTTCACCCTTTAGAAAGAGGTGTTTTGAACCTACCTCATCCATCTGATATAATAGGATCACTTATAAGTGTGGGTAGCATATTTGATGAGGTGATCCTCTAGTTTTGGGGCTAGCTCCCTTGATGCATCACTTATGGATCTATTCCTAAAACCTAATAACTTGTTGATGAAAAGGGATAAAGAGATGCATGAAACAAAACCTAAACTAAGTGATGTGATGTACAAAAATGTTTTATCCACTCTAACTGACCCTTTAATAATGCTTGTGAATTAGATAAGGACTAGTGATTAGATTACTCTCTCCTAAAGACTCATAAGCATCAATAATTCACATAGAGGTTATTTTAAGTGGATAAAAATTGAGGGTGGTTAATGGAAGGTCTAATTTCATGTCAATTCTAATTATATTCTACTTCAATCATAGTCATTAACACTTCTACACACCATATGAGTTGTGTAAAACAATCTCCTAGTAATTAGGTGAGAAGAAGGACGTGAAAAGGAAGATAAGACTCAACACTTATGGAAATAAAAAAGTATATATCATAGTTATTTATCAAGACAAACTAAAATAGTCTTTATATTCATTCAAAATATTTGTAAGGTACAATTTTGGAAGAGTTTATTCATACCTAGCTGAAGGATGCATACAGTGTCACTTTAGCCTCAATTTATAGTACAATAGAGGAAAAGGTAGGAATAATATGAAATGAAAATGTTTAGAATAAGTCATGATAACCCTAATTAACTTAATAGTTAGTTATAAATATGCATAATTATTATCAATAACTCTTTTATCTATCCCATGCACTACCTTAGCTACATAATGGCCTTCAATGAGAGTATGGCATAGGAAATGGTCTATGTCAGGATTAGGAGCACAATTGATTACCTTGTATAAGCAGCTAAACATGGAATTTAACCAGAAGTAATAAGTAACTAGAAATCAGAAATAACACAGAATATGAGAGACAATACCCAATTGTATTGATACTCTTCCAGAAGGAAATACAACAAAGAAGATGCCACAATCTTATTCACACTCCTCTAGGGCTCCCACACCTCTAGGGCATACAAACAATAAATCTCTTCAAGAGTTCTCTCTCTCAATCATGGTCACAACAATCAACTCAAACATAGAGTTGTTCACCTCAAATAGTCATTATCAATACTGCCAGTACACAAGTATGCAATGTACTCCAAGTAGATCTCACCTAATCTTGCTCCCTATTATGTTGCAGATCTCCTTTGATCATGCTACCCCATAGATCTCCTTTGACCTTGCACTCGATGAGTCTCATGGGATACTCCCTATCATGGTGTCTTATATCAGATAAATGAATCATTCATGATTGTGAAGCATGAAGGAATGGCTAAGACTATGGCTCTAAAAGCTATTTATGTTATAAGTGCTCTGAAATGTCTATAATGGAAACTATGGGGTCCTCCTATAAATTTGAGAAGTGGATGCAAGTATGGGGCTCTGAAGGACCCATCTGGTGGTAGAAGAAGCTCTCTAAACATGTGCTCTATGTGTAGATGCATGAAATGTCAATGATACTACCCTGGGTGTGATTATCATAGCTATAAACTATCTAGAATATTGAAGCTATGGATATGTATTAACTTTTTGTACTGGTGATGACAGTCTTGACTATGAATAAATATGGACTAGAGGAATAACTATAACAAGTGGAGGAGCTGAAACTAAATAAGGAGTAATAACCTTAGTAAAAAAGATATAACCATGTGTGTAATCAACCTACCTATCTTTATAAACTTGGTTGATAACATGTATCACATGATCTACTATAGGCATAGAGCTAGAAGTAGGTGTGGGATAAAATCTATATTAACCAAGTTTGAAGAGAGGAGGGATAGATATGACAACTAGTATTTGCTTGTGTCTAGTAGTGATAAGGAGATACTTAAATGTATCTAAAGAGTTAGATACATCTAAGTAGAAACCATGTATAGAAATATTATTATAAAGATCATTCCACATGATAGATAACAATCAAGGGATAGAGAACATGGAATTATGCAAGGATGCATAAAAAACTTTGACATGTGATATGACAGTTATAATGTGTTTGGCATGATAAACTTGAAAACTTTTCCACATGAGAAATAGAAAGTAAAGGATAAAGATCATGAATTTTTGCATTAATGCATATAAAATTTTGAGATTTAACATAATATTTTGAATGCATTTGGCATGATAAAATTGAAAAATTTTCCACATGAGAAATAGAAAGTAAAGAGTAGAGATCATTAATTTTTTCACAAAGGTATATAAGATTTTGACATGTAAAATAACATTTTAAATGTAGTTAGTGTAGAGTAATTTCCTACTCTACGTTGTATTCAATTATTTTTAGTTGAGCACTGCAATTTTGGTTCTTCAGGCAAAGTGGCAGAATTTTGAAGCAGAGGGTCGGTTCATTTTGCCTAAGTGTTGAGATGCAGCGGAAGCTACCAAGTGTCACCCTCTGAGTAGGTCTTTTTCCCCTTCTTATTTACTTCATCTCATTTTTTCTCGAGGATTAGTTCAAGTGGATGGTGCCAAGTGTCACTTTTTGGGAGACAAAGTACATAGTTGGTGTCCCCTGAGTCCCCTTTTTGTAACCTTTGAGAACCATGGACCGTGCCACATACCCAGTAGTAGTTAAGCAAAATGCACCACATGTCAGCATCCATCTATTTGTCCCCTATGAACAAAAGATGGATAAGATTGTGTGGGAAAGAAAGTGATCAAAGGATACATCCAAGGCTATATAAGTAGGATTTTAAAATCTGGAGGGAGGGGGAATTCTCATAGTTTTAGACTATTTGAAGTTTGTGGCCAATAATATCATTTGCTCTTGTCTCAATTTTTTTGAGTTGTAAAGTTTATGTAATCATGCATGTTTTTGTGCCCCTTATGTGGTTGAATGAATTGAGTAAATTTGAGCTCCATGCCTTTGTTGATGTTATCTGTGTTGTTTGTAAAGTAGTCTATACTGTAGATTTTCTAGTGTGGTGATTGGAAATGTTATTTGTTTTTGTCTCATTTTCTTGAATCTAAAGATTTACATGACTGTGCATGACTTCTGTGCCTCCTATGTGATTGGAAGATTCTATTAATAAGATTGAACACTATGCCTTTGTTGATAATTCTTATATCTTAGCAAAAGACTCCCTTATTGTGAGCCTTTATTTCTATTATTCTAATCTTTTACATTGATCATGCACTTATCTGCTCTTAAATGTAATAGAATCACATAATAGTTTCATTGTGCTTAGGTTAGGATTAGGATTAATCTCAGGTGCATCACCATAGTTAGGTTTCAATTCCTACATTTTGCATTTCTATTTAGTCTCTTATCCCTTTTCCCCAACACCCAATACAAAAGAAGAGGCCAGCTTCTTTAAAATCTGGAGGTTGTTCTCAAGCCACATTGTCCCACAGCTTAAAACTTCCCAGTGTTGTTGATTAAGATCTAGCACAATTTTAAGACATCAGTAGTTTCTGGCATGCTCGGTGAGACCAATATTTCAAGGAGTTGAAGAATTTTGGTGTATTTTTTAGCCAATCTACCTTTGGAGGTTTTTATCAACACTAATAATGTATTTGCTTCACCAACCAATCAAGCAGTATCATCAAGAAATCCCTTTGGTATGTATAACTTTGTAACTCATAGTTATGAGTCTTATTCTCCTTCAAATATGTTTTATCAAGAACAAACTTCTCCTGGAATTATGTCAAGTAATGAGGATGCAATGGCCACAAGCTATACCAGTTTTATGCCCAGCCTAATCTCATTTTTACCTTCAAGAAAGCATTAATGGGTTTTAAGAAATATGTATTAGAGCTTGATAGCAGAAGGGGATATGGCCAAGAGGTTCCTTATCATGTCATCTATCAAGTGAGGGAAGCAATTGACTTGATCAAAAGTGAGTGGGACCCCATTGAAAGGGCAAATTGGCAAGAACTTACATATGAGATGTTAGAAGTGTGTGGATTGATTGTGTTCCTAGAAGAGAGGCTAAGAATTCATGAGAACTAACCTTACCAAGTCTACCAAACTTCATACCCACCACTACAAATCCCATATCAAACATATGCCACCCCTGTTTGTGAACAAAGTCAAAATTATCAAGACCAATTCCCCAATAATGTAGAGTCTATGATAGCAACAAGGGAAGAGGAACCCAAACTCTCACTTTCCCCTCAAATTCCTTCCACCCTTACTCAAGAAGCTTCTTATTTTCCATCACAACCTTCTTCTTTCCCCCTTTTTGAAGAAGAATATATTTTGAAGGAAGTAATTGAGTATGCAAAAGAATACACTCAATTCATTGCCAAATAAGAAGATTGCATCAGTATAAAAGAGGACGAGATCACCATAAACTCCCCTTTTGATGAACAAGAGGATAAGATGCAAGCTTTTTCCTTAACTTCTGATGAGGAGGAGGTCATTTCTAATTTTTTCCTCACTCTGCAAGAGGATATGGAGGAACATGGACACTCCCTCGACCAAGTCATTGAGATAGGAGACATTGAGCTGGTTTTAGATGAAGAAGAAAGCCCTGAGATTCAAATGAGTATGTAGAAGAGATGCCATCTTTTTAATTCATCCTTGCAAGAGGATGAAGTCATCAAAGAGCATGATGATGAAATAAAGCTGGAATCTAAAGAAGATGTGCCTAAAGATAATGGATATCAAAAGGCACATCATGAAGAACCAATAGCCCATGATTTCTTGATGACACCCGATAACATGAAGAACCAGTATTTGATGGGCATTCAAGGACAAGAAGAGTTCATAGGTGTTGAATACACATTTTGCTTAGACTTGTTTGAGTGCAGGCAGACTTGTGTGGCTGGTGCAGAGAGCATTCCATCAACGACATATCCATTGCAATCACTGGTATGGCAACACAAGTCAGATTGTCATAAAGAGGATGTGGGAAAGTTTATTTTTGATCTCAGAGGAAAATAAGGATTTGTAATTAATGTAGTTAGGAAGTTTCCATTCCCGCATTGCTTTGTTTTTTTTTTTTGCTTTCCTACTTTTCCTTTAAAATAAGCATTTTAAACGTAGAGTCAGCATCTTAGAAATTCTTTAATTCTTTATTTTTTGTCATAATAAATGTTTTCCCAATTCTTTCAAAATCTCCAAGGTACCTTGCACTGCATTATGTGTCCACCTCATTATTTCCTAAATATTGAGTAGGATTTGCTAATAGTCACCTTAATTTAATGCTATTTGGGACTTGATAGGCCCATAAAAATCCCTTAGCAAATTTTAAAGTTTACAAACTCTCAAGCATTCCTGCAAAAATATCTTGCTCATTGCGATTGTGGCACCTAGTGAAATTTGTTGTAGCAAGCATGTTTTTATCTTGCAAAAGGTTCATACCAAGTTATTATAGAAGAGATTTAGAGATGGTGGGAACATCAAAAACACCCAACAAGAGAACAAGGGTGCAGTTCCAATTGGACCCAAAAGAGGAAGAACAGCCTTCACAATGGCCAGTGCAGAGCACTGCAACTTCTCCTCAAGTAGGAATTTCTCTCCCTCCTCCCTCTCAATCCATGCCTCCACCTAGCCAAATGACATCTCCCACCACTGCTACCATTCCCATTTCATAATTCACTTCAACCTTAATGCCTCAAGCCTTAACATTACCCTATTTCTCCACCTTTGTTCCCAAAAGAATGCCCCTTCAACTCACCCCTAGCTAGCCAATGGCTCTCCAATATGGCCTACCACAAGGATTTCCCTTCACAGGGGGTTATATTGCGTCCCCTTCCACTTTCTAGATGTAGGCTGATGCCGCAAGGAAGGCAAGAGAAGCCTGATTGGAGAAGAAGAGGAGTAAAGAGAATAAAGCACTAGAAATGCCACATTTGAGGTCACAATTTGATCCCATTCAACAGCAGCTGATAGTGACCCATTTGTCACTCAACGTTGCCTAGTTGAGTGAACAAATGCGGCTAGAAGACTACACCATGAATGTAGTGGCCATGAACATGTCCCTGTTCAGGCCTCAAGATAGAGTCGAGCTCATGATTGAATCCACTTTTATGGTCATAGAAGATTATCTGAGGATATCAAGGAGACTGTAGAAGATGGAGGCTGACCTAGCCATAGAAAAGGCAAATTACAATAGTTTGGCTGAATAAATAAACTAGAAGGACAATGAGATAGCTAGTCTATAGAAATAGTTGCAAGATATTGTTTCCCTCCAGACTCAATGGGAAATTCAAGCCCAAAATTATTCTTTGAAAGTAGATCTTGTACTCGCGAAGGATGCAACAATAGTTTTAAGATGGGAAAATGCAATATTACAAGGAAGAGTCGAAGGACTGCAACTATAGTTTACCCAATCACAACAAAGGTTGTTGGAAAAATAGAATAAGGGTGCAGGTTTTCAAGCCTAGTTCCATGCAGAGTAGCAGTGGACCACACAACTAGGAATTGAGCTAGCCAATAGGCCAAGAGGTGTCAAAATGGTGCAGCTGGTGAAGGAACTCTACAAGTCAGCATGGGAGAGAATCTCTTTAGAGATTCTCCAGCTTAGGCTAGTTTTCACCTTCCTCTTCAAAGCACAGTAGCTATGCGAGAGGGTCAAGAATTTGGTACAAAGCACTCTGGCCATGATCTCCAGAAGAGTTGCAGACTCTCATTTTTACTAGAGAAGCTCTACACCTCAAGGGATGTAAAATTGGTAGCCACAGGGATTCTTGATAGAATGACCATGGCAAAATGGGTCAATGAAGAGCTTAGTCATAATGTCATAGCCAACAATTACAGAAGCTATCTCGATGTTGTCAAAGAAGGCATTGGTGAAATGAGGCAACACATTGAAGATCTAGTGTGACTGGGCCTTCCTTCCCCATTTTTGGATGCGAGGATGGTGATGATGGTAGACCAAATCCAACCATTGATGCTAGCCAAGCAAAGGGATCAAACAATTTTTTAGAGCTTGCGGGATGATTCTCCAACCTCTGAGGTAAAAACTATTCTAATTCCTATTTTCCTACTATGATCCAAGCTAAAAGCCACTGCCCAAGTCCTGCAAACCTTCTCACACAAGGATCTCATTAGCTTGGATTTGGATTTAAATGAGTTGAAGAACAAGTAAGGATTATCTAACTATGAGTGGTCTATCTTCCAGACAGCTCTTTTGAAGTTATAAATTTTGAAATTTTGATCGAGCAGGAGTCAGGGTCTTTTTGAGCAGGCTCAAAAGCCCTAATAGTCACCAGTAACTATAGAGTAATTTCCTACTCTACATTGTATTCAATTATTTTTAGTCGAACACTACAATTTTGGTTCTTTAGGTGAAGCGATAGAATTTTAAAGCTGAGGGTCGGTTCATTTTGCCTAAGTGTTGAGATACAGTGGAAGCTGCCAAGTGTCACCCTCCGAGTAGGTCTTTTTCCCCTTCTTGTTTCCTTTGTCTCATTTTTTCTCGAGTATTAGTTCAAATGGATGCTGCCAAGTGTCGCTTTCCATGAGACAAAGTAGACAGTTGGCATCCCCTGAGTCCCCTTTTTGTAACCTTCAAGAATCGTGGACTGTGCCACATACCTAGTAGCAGTTAAGTGAAACACACCACGTGTCAGCATCTACATCTCATATTGGCATCTGCACTTCATTCAAAGGCTTTCAACATAAGGCAACAAAGAAGGTGGAAAGCACCAAGTGGCAGTTGCAGAGGCCCTAAAATACCTTTTTGGAGAAAAATCGCAAGCCACCACGTGTCGTCATCTGAGAGACTTTAGTCCAATGATTTTGTTCAATGCATAAAAGTGTCCTTTCATTTTACTTAAGTGCTAAGAGTAGTGGAGGCTGCCAAGTGTCACTCTCTAGTCCCTTTTTACCCCATCCCCAAAAGGTAGCAGAAGGTGCCACATACCTTTAGATGAAGAAGCAAAAGATGCCACATATCTTTCCAAGAGCAGTAGAGATTTCCATGTGTCAACGTCTGAGGGATCATCCTCAAGTTTCATTACTAAATAAAGGTTGTGGTGTGCCTTGGTTGTTACTTCAAAATCCATAGAAGCTGCCAGGTGTCGCCATCCATAAGAGCCTGCTATGAGTTTGAATAAATCTACAACATAGCCAAGGAAAGCAGAGAGAGCCGCATGTCTTCAATGAATCAGGTAGAAAACTCACTCTGCTAGGTGATCAAGGGGATTTTTAGAAAACTCACTAAGTGTCCTCTCCCATTTAAAACATAGCAGAGTGTTTTGTGTATCGGTTGCCAAAAGTGAAATGGAGGGAAAAGTGGCTGGAGTTAATTCGAGTAGATGAAATAGTTCATCGGGTAGATTTTTGGAGCCACCCACAACATTGAAGGTGCCATCTATTTGTCCCCTATGAGTGAAGGATGGATAAGATTATGCAGGAAGGAAAGTGATGAAAGGAGACATCTAAGGCTATATAAGTAGGATTTTAAAATCTGGAGGGAGGGGGAATTCTCATAGTTTTAGACCATCTGAAGTTTGTGGCCAATAATATCATTTTCTCTTGTCTCAATTTTCTTGAGTTGTAAATTTTATGTAATCATGCATGTTTCTGTGCCCCTTATGTGGCTGAATGAATTGAGGAAATTTGAGCTCCATGCCTTTGTTGATGTTATCTATGTTGTTTGCAAAGTAGTCTATACTGTAGATTTTCTAGTGTAGTGATTGGAAATGTTATTTGCTTTTGTCTCATTTTCTTGAATCTGAAGATTTACATGACTATGCATGACTTCTGTGCCTCTTATGTGATTGGAAGATTCTATTAATAAGATTGAACACTATGCCTTTGTTGACAATTCCTATATCTCAGCAAAAGACTCCCCTGTTGTGAGCCTCTGTTTCTATTATTCCAATCTTTTACATTGATCATGCACTTGTCCACTCTTAAATGTAATAGAATCACATAATAGTTTCACTATGCTTAGGTTAGGATTAGGATTACTCTCAGGTGCATTGCCATAGTTAGGTTTCAATTCATGCATTTTGCATTTTTGTTTAGTCTCCTATCCCTTTTCCCCAACACCCAATACAAAAGAAGAGACCAGCTTCTTTAAAATCTGGAGGTTGTTTTCAAGCCGCATTGTCCCACAGCTTGAAACTTCCCATTGTTGTTGATTAAGATCTAGTGCAATTTTAAGACATCAACAATTAGCAAAATGGGCTTGGTAATTATTTCGTATGAATAAAAGAGAATATGAAAAAATAATTTTGAAATTTTGTGCATTTTTGGTAATGAATTTTGTAATATCATCCCATATAATGAAATAGAAGCATGAAATGCAAAGGATAAATCTTTGTACTAACATAATGATAGAATTCTTCGTTCATGTACATGATAGGGCCCATTATGGTTTCCTTCTTATTTTCAAGAAATGTAAGAAAAGTTTGTACATAAGTGAGAATCATGTTTTCAATTTGATTATGGATTTAAGGAAATACCTCAAGAAGCAAAATAGGAGCTAGTACATGCAACTAGGATTTTGACAATAATATTTTTATAAAATACTATGGATTTTTGTAATTGAAATTGAATTTGTGAGTTAAGTACTCAAGAGAAAATTTAGAAATTTATGGGAAAGTGTTTGATTTAATGAGACCTAATAGATGAAACTAGGGTTTTGTGAAAATTAAAATTTTGAAAACTACTATGGATTTTTGATATTTAAAGTGATTTTTTAAATTTTAATATGAAATTAAAATTCAGAAAATTATTAGAAAATTATTGGGAGCTAGTTGATGCAACTAAGGTTTGAAATAAATTTATTTTAAAATTTACTACAAAATTTTAAAATTTGAGAGGAATATTTTATTGTAATATTCAATAAAAAAATTCATAAATAAATGAGAAAAACTAGCTAGGAATATACCCTAGGGTTTTTAGGGTTTTTATGCAAAATTTAAAGTAGGTCAGCTTTCCCAAATGTTTTGTTATTTTTGAGAATAATGGAATTTTAATCCTATTTAATAAATAAATACTAGTAAAATAAATTATTAAATAATATTCCTAATTAAAGCTACTAATGTGAATTTGAATTGTAATTAGACCTTTTCAAAGCATAGTAGTGAGAGAGAAAATCAAACTTAGCTTATTCTAGATTATTTCAACTAAGACAGGGTCTGGAAAATTGTGTATAGGGCTAGGACACTATCACAAGTAGAATCCTAGACTTTGTTTTCTAATTAGATAGGAGCACTAGAATTAGACACCTCGAGCTTCCACAGTATAGTCTTTCTCTGATGTTGTTGTCTTAAGGATTTAAGCTTTTTAGGTTTTGTTTGCCTACTCAATGTGAGCTAATATACTAATTTTAAAGTCCTCACTATCAATAGAGCTCCTTGTAGAGCTGATTCTTCATGTACTTATATCTTCTATGAAATTTAAACAAACTTTGGTAAATGGGGAAAGGGATTAGTGTGTGTAAGATGCACTAGATGTGATTCACACTGCATGTGTGGGCATGCTACCTACATACCAATACTCTGAGGAGGGATCAAGACATATGTAGTTCTCCCTTTAAGATTGCTTGGTGAAATAGTGAATGAAATGCAAGAAATGCTAAAACTAGGTATGCTTGAGATGATTAGGGACTGGTGTAAGGACTTGAATTGGCTTTAAAGTGTATAGGTTAGTTCTATGTAGAGAATAAGGAAAACTAATTGATTGTTCTTTCTTGTATTTTTGCTTGCTTGAATGATATTTTCAAACACTCTTCCAAATTATCTTTGAATGGGCTTATAAATGGATTTATTAGTCATGGGCTAGATGAAAAAAAAATAGGCTGACATAGTGAACAAGAGGAATCAGGAAAAAATGGTAACTTAGGCTTGAAATGTGATTAGATAGGAGTGTTAAAAGGGGACACTCTAGGGTCCAACACTACTATCTAACATTGGCACTATTTTCCTAGGTATATGAGACCTAGCGGGATGGATTGGTCATGAAAGGAGGGTCTTTGCTTAGCTAGGGTCAAGTCCAGAAGGCTATAGATGACTAGAAATCAATGAAAACAAGCTTGAGAGGGTTTAGAGAGAAAGAAAGGGGGAACTATGGATTTGGTTTCATTACCTATGCTCAAGCTACAAATTTTTGCATTTTATATGGCTACAA
Source organism: Torreya grandis (assembly GCA_037957365.1). NCBI lineage: Eukaryota > Viridiplantae > Streptophyta > Pinopsida > Cupressales > Taxaceae > Torreya > Torreya grandis. The sequence continues at coordinate 358,908 of JARHVA010007656.1, read as the reverse complement.
TATACATATGCCCCACTTTAAACTCATCACATGTCATGTAAATGTAACACTGGATGGTGTTTTAGGAAATAAAACATGATAACACACAACACTGATGCTAAGTAAATTGAAGTAAGAAATAAATAAGATAAATGAAAGGAAAAATATAAAAAACACATACATTTACTTACCTTAATTTTTTAGATAAAGAAGTAGACTGTAAGAGAAAGTGAAGGCATCCAATGTGAAGAACACTAGGTAGACCTATAGAAGTTAGTGCAAAAAATAGCCAAAAATCAATTTTTTTGGAATATAGGTTTATTATAGTGTAAAATATTATCTACATCATCATGAATCCAATTCATTTTTATGGTTTGAAAAATGGATTACTAGAAACAAAGATATAGGTGAAATAAAAAATATGTAGGAAAATAATTGAAAATTTTGAATTGTTAGAAAGTGTTTTAAAATAGGGGTAGGACAATTTATTTGGTTATTTTGACTTGTGAACAAGAGAAAAAATATATATAGAGACTAAACAAGCTAGGATGATGAGGAGATGACAAGCTATATGAGGGGGATCTCTAAGAGCAGCAATAGGTGCACTACTAGCATTCAACTATGAATCTTAAGCCATTTTTGAGTATTTAATGAATTACGTGTATTTTTAGAGAAAAAAATAATTTTTATCATTTATAGATGTTAAAATGAATCCAAATTATATTATATAGGTATTAAATAATAATACAAGAAATGGGTTTGAAATAACTAGGGAGAAAACTGCAAGAAGGCACTTTTTGAGGAAAATGCAAGGGATCGGTAGTGAAAAACAACTAGGATGAAAAGGAGAAAAATCCACACTAATGACCTAGTAGGTATGTTTCAACCCTATATGTTTTGTATAATTTTGATTTAGTACAATTTTTCAACTAATCCAGAAAGTGAAAAATGATAATGCAATACTAGGGAATGGAAAAGAAGAAGGTTGACTTATATTTTTAAGTCAACCATGTCAAAAATAGAGAAATTTTGGTCAAACTAGGTTGATCAAAGAACAAAAATGGTAGAAAATGCATGCAAAAGGTTGAAAAAGGCTATAATGGCCTAAAATGACCAAGTAAGGGCAAAAAGGATTGAGTAGGTTAAAAATATTGAAGTACTTTTGACTTGTTTTTTTATTAAAATTGTAAAAAGAATGTATTGTGATTACACATGACAGAGGATATAATACATCTTTTATTATTTATTGATTATAGGTAAAACATATATTTTGGTTATTTTTAGTTGTGTCATGGCTACTAGATCTACTGGATCATCTGATAATAGGAGATAGAACTAAACTAGTATCTGTAGGCCTAGGAGGGATAACCAATATGTGTATGATTCCCCTGAGTCAAGATCTTTTAGTCAAGTTCTTAAGATGTTGGGAATGATTGACTAACACCTTTAAATGAGAGGTGGATGGGGACATGGTATAGGTAGATATCACTATGGAGGATGTGTATGCCTTGTTAGGGATATTAGTAGCAGTAACATGGATGACTACAAGTATACTAGACAACATGGAGGATAAGAGAGCCTTAGTCATGTAGGCTATAGGATTAGAGATGATATTATTAGGTAGGAGAGTTAGTATGCTTGACATATATATCCAAGATTCTATATATTTATAAAATTATGATAAGGCTTATGACATAACAAATTCTATATCACAAGTCAGATGATAGGGTACTACTATTTGTGGTATCACTAAGTAGGATGATCCTAAAGGAGGGAGTACTATATGATCTTAGATTTTTCATTTGGGTCTAATTTTTACATGATATGTATGAGGTACTAGTTATAGGCTATAATTTAATAGGAATGATCATATTACTGATGGCTTGCATATATGATAGTTTCCCATGTATCAACTAGCTAGGTTGGCCCATGTAGTTGATGATGTGTCACCTTAAGTGAGGAGATGGAGAGAGGACCAGGTATCATGGGCCATGCCCCACATGTTATTGTTATAGATGGTGAGAGGCACAAATATAATTTGGCATCCATATAGGTACATAGAGACTACATGATCAAGTTAGGACATAGTTGTACCATTTACAATGAGGACAAAGGTGGTCAGACACTACACCTAGTGGAAAGATACACATTGAGTGGCACATGTACCAAGGCAAATGGGTTTACCTCATCCAACATCACTAATATTGATGCTCAAGTAGTGGTCTTGGTATGTGATAGATCTAGTGGGGAGGAGGGGACTAGGGCCACCAGTGGTGAGGTTGATACTCAAACCACATCATGAGTGACCATGGACTGGGTGAGCATGATAAGGAGTAGAGAAAGAAGAGAGGGGTATAGAGCTAGTAGCACTAGAAATACCACCACTAGATCTATAGTGAAAGGAGTAGTAACCATAAGGGACATGGCATTGATGAAGGTAGGAGGAATAAGAGAAAGTAGAGACTATCACCATCCTTGATGACCTAAAAGGTGATCTAAAGGAGAACTAGATGATATAGGGGCCACTCAAGCATAGGCTAAGGTAGATGTGAGCCATGATAGCTAGATTTAAGATGAGGAGATGACCTACAAAGGAGGTGATAAGAGGCCATACAAATATAAATATTGGGTTAGGTGATCATGTGGATGGTGAGACTATAGTGGCCTAAACACAAACATGTAATAAATATGATTAAATTATTTCTTAAGTTTTTTTATTTTGAAATAGAAACTAGAGATAGATAGATATTATGAGATATAATAGTGATCTAATATCTATCTAGGTGTGATTTTATAGGCACAACTAAGGATGAGGAGAGATGGGTTTCCCTTCTAAGGGAAGCGCTCTATGATGTCTTAGATGAGACTTTGTAGTCGTATGACCCTACTACATTAGAGGACCCCAATGTAGCATCTTCCCTAGATCAGGCAAGCTAGTTCAAATTAGCTAGAGATGCAACAAGATATATACAAGAATAAAGAGAAAGGATGAAGCCAATAGTAGAGATGGGTGTAGGTGAGATACAAGAAATGCATACCCTAGGAAAAGAGAGAAATATGCATTTGGATATAGTGATGCAAATGACATAGGCACATATAGTGACCTTGAACCATATGACACAAGTGCAGTAGTAGAAGAGAATGACACACATGGTTACCTTAGCATAATTAGTGTAGGTATAGGCATGAGTAACACATCTAGATGGATAGGTGGATGGATTGATATCTTAGATAACCTTTATATAGTGTATTATTTGAAGGACTTAGACCAAGGCCTCGGTAGGTAGTGTGGCTAGGCCATAAGATAGATAATATGGAGCCCATCCATAGAGTTGGAGCATTGTATATGGTTTTATTTTTTGTATAAAAAACTCATCACACACACACACACACACACACACACACACACACACACACACACACATATATATGTATGTATATATATATATATATGTATGTATATATATATATATATATGTATATATATATATATATATATATATATATATGTATATATATATATATATGTATATATATATATATATATATATATATCATGAGTTTTTTATACAAGTACAACCATATATAATGCTCCAACCATATATATGATGTATCATTTTGTCATATTGATGTTGATTGTGCATGTTTTAATCATTATGGTTGTGGTTATGGATGATTTGGGGTATATTTATTTCTAGCACATGTATTTAGTTGTTGTTGTATATGCTATAGGAAATATATGAGATGTGGTTTCTTTTCTAGCACTATGTAGAACACATGCATGGTTAAAAAGAAATAAGCAAAAAGGACTTGGAAAAATATAATCAATTCAAAATGTACTACACACTATTTCAATTTGTTAAATGTGTAATAACAAGAATATGACTAAGTATAGATAATAGAGGGAATGGTAAAACAAAATCGTAAAAAGGAATTTACTTTTAAACTAAAGTGAAAGATTTTTGCACCAAAATAAAACAAGTAAAATCATAATAAATTATGTTGGGAAGTATGAAAATAATGTAATAAAATTAAAGGTATGTAAAAAGGCACAAATGGTATAAAAATACATCAAATAAAGTCAATCAAATATATTAAATCATGTTGGGATGTATAAGTTAAAAAAAATTGGCAAAAATTGGTCTTAAATTTATCACACTAATTCAAGCTCGGAAGTATGAAAAATTCAAGATATGGTTGATTTCTTACATGAACTCAGAAAATAAGAAGATAAAAGTGAAATAAAAATGAACTAAGAATAAAACATACTAGATGTGTTACTCAAGCCGAGAATCATGTCAATGATGTATAATTTCATAATCAATCTCATCTTATCTCATATTTGACACATGTAACTTTGTTTGTGACTTGTATTATTAGAAAAAATTATGAGGAATGTCAGGTCCTATCTGAGATATCACACTAAAAATGACAAAGAAAACACCACTAGGGTGAAAAACATAGGACAATTAGGTACTAAATGATGCGGGTAATAGGAAGGAAAAAGGTGATAATTTGTGAGGAACGTTGGGTCTTATTCATGGTCTTACAATGCAACTCACAAATGAGATACCAAGGGTGAATAAACAAAAAAATATTTATCAAGAGGAAATATGAGGTATATAGATAATGAAAAATGGAATGTAAAAATCAAGATTTAGGCATCTTATGAGAATATCTTAAGAGACAAGAGGCATACTAAGGACATGAGAAGATAATAAGTGACTAATGACCATCAATGTGCAAAAGAAACCAATTTGATATAGACACAAAGCTTTGTGGTAAAATAAATGTTCTACTAAGATCAAATAATTAAAGTATATTGTTACAAGAAAAGGTAAAATGGATATAACTTCCCATGGCATGTTCTAATTCTTTAGGATCCCTTATAGAGTCATCAGTCTACTACGAAGATTGGGTACTTACATGAGAATGTAGGTAGCACTAATTTTTTTTAATTCTCCTCTTTTAATCTATTGTCCTACCACACTCCAAAGGACCTTGGCTCTACCATGAGGCCAAATTTGGAGTTTTAGATTTGACTATAAGAAGGATATGTGCTTTGAATCATGTCTTTTAGTGTGATTTGAATTTTGAGAATATTTTTGCCTTTTATATCATTGGTTTTTAAAAAATGATTTGGATTTTAGATTTTTATGCATTTTTAAGGTTCCTCCTCCATACGTATTTGGAGTGAGCAATCATGAGACATGTAATGATACTCACGAATGAGCTTTATGTTAATATAAAAATAAGATAAGTAACCAAAGATAAATATTAACTAGGACACTTAGGTTTAACAATGAACTAGAATGTGATCTTAAGTCTTAACCATGCATATGTTTAGTTTGTTAAAAAGGAAAAAAGGAAAAAGGAGATGCAAAGGTGGACCAGTGAAAGGAAAGTATAATGAGATACATTATTTTCTAACTGATTGCATGATAAAAAGGAGACAGTGACCAAAGGGAATAAGGTTTGTATAACCAAGTCACAATGATAATTAGATATGCAAAATAGAGATAAGAGATCAAAAAATCATGAACACACAAGAAGAGATTTTTTATAAAAACTCAAAAAGGAAAGAGAAATCAATGATAAATAAAGACAATCATATGTAAATATAAATAAAAATATAATAAAGATATGGTACCAAAGGTAAAGAATCACTATATAAGAAAAATATGAATTTGACATAGCATCAAATGATATAACAGATGCATAAAAAAAATTAGAGCACACATCTAATCAAAATGTAAATGTAAAATCACCATGCATGTGTTCATAAATACTAATAAATTTTCCCACACTCATTATCCAAAACATTAGATAGATCTATATGAAGCTGGTTATGAACTTCTGCTAATGTCTCATCAATCTTCAATGAAAACTATGAAAAGGCTTCTCTTCTAATATCCTCAACTAAAAAAGTAAGAATACTTGAAGGATCATGTTGATGAGGGAAATTAGGCAAGGGATGCTCAAGAGAATTCAAGGGAGTGAGATCTATAGGAGATGTGAAAATCATTGATGGAGAAGAATCCATGGGTGAGGGAAGGTACACAAGTGAATAAATCATGGGTAGAGGCATATAAGGTGACAAAGGGACCATAGGAGGGGATGGAACCACTAAAGGTAGAGCCATGAGAGAAGAAGGAGAAGCCTTATTATGAGAATGACCTATCATAAGAGTGAAATAAGGATTGTTAATAGCTATAGGGTGATCCTTAAGGTGTTGTTAAAAGATGTAGTAATGATCAGTGTGATGGGTACCACATTAGTTCTAGATACAATACACCTCACCATACTTAGGTATATATTTAGGTACAACATTTATGGCAGGCATGGATTTATCTATGGAAGGATATAAAGTATCAATATATTATTGAAACTTGTGACAATGGTTAAAAGAATGATTATCTATCTCATGGAAGCAACATATATACTTGTGAGTGATCTTAGGATAAGAACTCACAAAAGGAGGTGTACTAGGATTGGAAGAAGTTAGAGAAAATGTGTCATCCCATTTGTCAGTAAATGGAGCCATCTGATTCAAGGTAAATAAACCATCACCAAGGGAAGGTGGTGGTGGAGGAGGAATGGAAATAGGCACAATAGAAGGAACAATGGGATAAGAAGTAGGGATAGGCTTAAAAAGAGTAGGTGTGGGAATAGACTCAACTATAAAAGGAGAAATAATGGGATAAAATATATTTGGAGTTGGAATGGGCTTTGATAAGGTCTCTATTGAGGGAGGAATGATATCTATAGAAGGTGTAATGAGGGCTTCACTAATCTCAAGAGTAAACCAACTACGATGATTAGAGTACCTAGTAAAATGATAATACCTAGTCATAAAAAGATCCATGAGCATACTCCTATGAGGATATTGAGAAAATAAATGTGTTGGAACCATCTATACCCTATGATAAAGAATAAAATTACTAAAATTAGGAACTATAAAGAAAGGAAGATAGGAATATATGCAAAAAATCTGAAGTAAAGAAGAATGATAACATAAAATCTTGGCATCACAATCCTATACAAGACCACATAAGAATGTATCATCTAAGGAATAACCATCATTTTAATTTAGGGTATGAATATAAATTACACAAGTATGAATAACCTTGTCATCTGAGGAAGTGTGGTGAATAGAATGTTGAGTCTTGGTTAAGACTATCAGGTTACAAGGAAATAAGAAGCTATGAGAGGAGTTGAGGCAAGAGATTAGAAGTTTTAATATTTAGGTTAATATCATTAGTCTCATCATTATCAAAATCTAAGAGGTTATGGGGAATGTTCCTAATGATTTTAAGATGCCCATTATAACCTTGATTTGAATTAATGGGAAAATTAAGATGCTGAGACCCATGGAATGGAATGATAGGTAAAGGTTCAAGAGTAGGAATTTTGAAGACACCAAAGTCTTGAAATTCCAAGGGATAGTATCACCTTGATTCCTCTAAATGGCTCCATTATGAGGCAATTTAACACACTAGTTGGTAGAAGTAGCAAATCTCATATGGTGAGTCTATGGCCTATGAAGCAAGATGTTATAAAAAAGGTGAAAGTTAAAGATCATCACCTTCACATGAATGGTGATAGGTGGGATAGTAATGGGAAGCCACACATAACCTAAAGGAAGCATTTTACTTCTATCATATCCTTGGTATGTGTTTCATGTAGAATTGATACTGCATTATAAATATCCAAGGGTCTTAATGAAGTTGAGAGAGGCAATTCAGGTACCAAAACCCTCATCAATCAATGCACAATTAACTTTTATATCATCTATTTAAACACTAATTAATAAGGTAGTATCATATCCATGAAGTATAATCTTATTGGGAATCATTGAATCTAAAGGAAATTTTAAGGAAAGAGAAGTGTCTATAGTTTCAGAATGTTGATAGACATCTCTTCACATTGTTGTAATATACTATTCTCATATCCAGATAAGGTTTCTTTTGATCCTACTAGGGGAGGATGAGGGATATTAATTTCTAATAATAGTTACATAAGATTATTTCTATGATGTGAAAAATTCCTCATAAGCTCAAGGAATATAATTTGGGATGAGAGATTAGTGAATTCTATGATGGAATCCCATTCATCATAACCCATAAGAATGTTTTTAGAAATAGATGCATAATGATTAAGGAGGTCCTCGGAGGGAGGACCCAAAGTGCATTGGAATTTATGTTGATAAGAAGGAGAAGGTGCAAAACAAGGTTGTAAATTATGTTGTGATGATGAAATATCTAGTGCAAGTTGATTTTGAGAATTGGTAGAAGTGTTAGTATAAATTTGAGTATAATTAGTGTTATAAGGTGATCAAAGAGTGGTATAATAAAAAAAAGAGGTGTTATCTAAGGGAGAATAAAAAATTGAATCATCAAAACTAATAAGGTCATCTTTCCCCAACTCATTTATATGAGTTGGAGTATAATCCTAGATAACATGATATGTTCTAGATGAAGGAAGAGTGTAGATAGGTTGGGAATTGATAAAAGAAATCACCCTTCACATATTAGTCATGTTAAATACATTATCTTTGGAAGTGGGTTCAAAAATAATTTTAACATTATTGGTGGAAGGGGTGGCTTTGTCTTGATTATCTTGGATAGGTTGATGATTAGGAAGAGGGTCTTTATAGATAGCTAAATGTGTATTAGATTGGTTTAAGTCTTATGTTTTTCCATGTGATTTATAATCTTTAAAAGAAATTTTAGAATCTTATTAATGATTTCAAATGATAGAATCATGATTAAAATTGGTACCAAGAAGAAATTCCATAGCTTAATTATGAATTTTTCTATAGGTCTCATGAGAATGACCCTAACTAGCATGAAACCAACCAAACAATTTAGGATCATACCAAGATTTCATAAGATGAGCAAGGTCAAGCTATATTGGAAGATACACATGTATATGCTTAATAAATTTAGCTAAGGATAGATGTTTATGAACATTAATGTTAATTGGTGAAGATAAGTGAGGATTGGTATATTTTTGAGAATGGGGAGTTGGTTCCAACGAAGGGCTTGGAATTGTAGCTTAAACATTATGAATGGTGTCATAAGAATCTGGAACACCATCATTGGTAACATTGCATTTTTTTCTAAAGTAAGAGACAAGGACTCGTAGAAGGTTGGGGTGGCACAAATTAACCATAAGGAAATCTTGTCATTTATATTAGTCAATATACTCCTCCAATGTATGTGGAGAGATAGTGTAGAGCTGGTATTGAAGTTTTGGAAAAAGGGCATTGGTAAAGAGATGGAAAAGATTATCATCAACCATGTTATGTTCACATTTATTTGACAAAGTTTTTTTCCTTTTAACAAAGGCTTGAGCAGTTTCATTTTCAAGTCATTTGAAATTTATGAAGTAGGCCAAAGTGTTTTTGGGAAGATCATTAGTTTGGAATTATTTAACTAAAGCATTCACTAAATCCTCAAAATAGTAATGGAATGAGTTCTAAGTTGGTTGTACCAATCCAAGGCATCACCTATAAGAGTTTTGGATAAGATTTTGGTAGTAGAAAAGGTGTTTAATTTGACCCAATCCTTATAAATATTTACAAATATTTTAAGATGAAGAGTGGGATTGGTTGATCTATTATAAGAAATTGTGGGTGTGATACCCCTTATATCAATGTTATCAATCTGAGTAGTGAGAGGTTCATTTTGGAGATTGTTAATGGTTTTTTTGACCAAAGGAGGTTGAGGAATGGGATTTCCTTGATAATCGTAAAGAGGAGGGAAATTTTTTTGTTATGTGTGCCTTTAGACATTGGTTGAGGATGAGATTAAAGATGAAGAAGGTGGTTTTTCATTCTCATCATTTGATTTATGTTATGAGATTTAAAGGTATTCATTTGATTAAGTGTTTTTAAGAGTACTTGGTGTGTTTGATTATCATAGTTAGAAGAATTATATTTGGTATTCATGTTGGTATTAGTGACTTAGGTACCACTATTGGTGTTGATAAGGGCTTGAGAGGAACTATAAGAGTGTGAGGAACTACTGGAAAAATCTGCTTATGTATCAAAATATGGACTAGTGAATGGTTGAGAAGAAGCAATAGTATCTTGATTACCTTGGTTAGAAAATGATTTAGTAGTGGAAGGATTAAGGATAGTGGATATTATGAGAGGCCCACTAGATGTATAACCTGTCATGTTAGTGGATATATTAGGCATAAAGGTGGAAAAAGTTAGTGAAGAAGAGGTCATGGTATGAGAAGGGGTCATAATCTAAGGAAGAGACTGAGAATCAAAGAAATTGGTACCCCAACATATTATTGAGAATGTAGGAGTAGGTGAATGAGGCTCTTAAACTTGACCACTAATCATAAGATTGTAAATAGTAGAAGGATATTTTCCTCAATGTTGAAGAAATTTAGAGATAAAGAAGAACACTTTAGGGGTATACTCTAATTTGGATTGGTATTATAATCAAAAGGGAGGATTATTCTATGAATAGGTTTTATAAGGGGTCCCATAGTTCATTGTGTGAGTGGCAATATGAACATTACTAGCATCTAAGAGAAAATCCCTACTCTGTCTATGGGATAATCTATTAGGGTTGGTAAAATTCATCATGTATGTTGACTATAATTTGGTATTATCATCAATAATAAATTCCATGATGAATAGAATAAAATATATATGAGAAAGTAAGTAAATATGAAATGATAAAAATAGTACAAGGTTGACTGGGTGGACTTAGCACAAAAATAGGGTCTATAAAAATTACAGGATCAATTGGGTTAATCCAATATAGTGAAAAAAGTATAGAAAAAGGGAAAATAGGGTATAAAAATAGTATATAGTCAACTGAGTCAATCTAATACAATGAATAGAGGCTATAAAAATGCACAAGGTTGACTAGGTCAACCCAGTACAACAAATAGGGAAAAGTAAGAAGCCTATAACATGTTATGAATTGAAAAATTATAAATTTTATAAGTAAATTGAAAATAAATACAAAAAGGGAAACTAATAGTTAATTGGATTAACTCTATCCAATCTAATTGAAGCACACAAGACATAACCTTGCACTAATGTTGGATAATACACGTTTTTACAATACAAAATATAATTGAGAAAAGAAAAAACAATCAACTTGAAATTTAAATAGATAATTAATTGGTAAACCTAAATGTCTATTAGATTATTAATATATGATTTTAAATGTGATGGGAAGTTGGCTATAAGTAAGGAACTAGAGAACAATCTCAGGATGGTTTCAAATAGTTTGGGCTAAAAAGGATTTAAATTGGTAATGATATATGCTTGGTATTTGGGCCTACCCCCTCACTTCACACACTTCATCAATAAGGGTGTCAGATGTTTAGCTATAATATACCGTTAACGATGTTTTATACTTGATGAGAGTATCAATTCGGTTTCCACTTTGGTGATGACATTCAAGTAGGTTGGCCTTGTGTGGTCAAATGTTAAAATGATTGTTTAGATTTTGTGATTTAGTCATGTGTGCATAAAATATAAAATAATGAAACTAAAATTTAATTAAAATCCACCTAATTAGACTATGTGATATATTATAATCATGTAAGAAACAAGAAAATAAAGTGTGAACTAATTACTAGCATATAAGTTTGATTCTAACTTTGAAATAAGGTATAATGTTGATATAGTCAACAATGTATACATAGAATACATAAAAAGGTTCACATGGTCAAACATGTACTATAAAAACAAGATCTAAAAATTAATATAGTTGATAGAGCCAACCTAGTTATCCAAATAGCACACATAGAATTGGGTCGACATGGTTGATCTAGTTAATTACGTAGGGGAAGTTTTAAAGACTACAAAATATAAAAGGAAAGATTGTAAAGAAAGAGATAGAGAGATAAAAAGGAACCTTGGAGGATCAGATCTATAGAGAATGAAGATTACTATTCAATAACCTTGATATATGCTTGTAATTTCTAATAACTGGGTTGACTAGGTCAATCAAGCATTATAGAAACCTACTACTAAGTTCTTGAAAATGTACAGGGTCAACTAGGTTGACCTAGTAGTCTAGACTGGATGTCTAAAAATTTGAAAACTTGTATTGGGTTGACAAGGTGATCTAGTAGCCTGTACCTAAAATCCTACACATAGAAATTAGAGCTGGGTCACCAGAGTTAACCTAATATGGAAAAAAATATGATAAAAATAATGAAATAAGGTAAACAAATCCTGCAAGGGTTCATTCACATTAGTTTCAATAGGATGTATGCAATAAAAAATACATCATATCTATAAATCAATTATATCTTAGAGAAGATAGAGCATACCTACACTTCTAATCGAGAATACATTTTTTAAGCAAAAACATGACCAATATAGGGATCTTCTAGACCTAATTATGGGATCACTTATCACAATACATCATGTTAGGAAGGGTTCTAAAGCCTAAAGTCTAACACAATCACACAATACCCCTAAAAGAGTCCTAGGTTTAATTTTCAATATTTATCTAATAAACAAGAAAGTAAATCTAATCTAGTGCACACCAAATCTTATGGCATAAAGTGGGGGTTAGAAATAAAATAAAATAAACCAAACATGCATAAAAGACATATACTCACGTCAATATATATGGAATCATAATGCATAGAAGAGAAGCACAATTGCATTACCTATATGCTCTTACAAAGGATAAATAAATTTAGGAATACTTACCTTTGAAGATGAACCCATTGAACCTTAATCTCTCCCTTGGCCATGGTGCTACACAAGAGATTTTCGTAGTACGTGTAGACACTAGAAAACTACACACTTTTAGTTTATGTTGGTTGAATGGCTTAGGACCCAATAAATACCCCCTAAAACCTTCTTAACCCTTAACCAACCCCTCTTAAACTAAACAAATTACTATTCTCCTATTCACATACTACTATTCAAAAATACTATTTGAAATTACTATTCAAAAGTACTACTCACTATGGGACCCATTGTCACTATTTATGATGACATGGCAAGTGACATGTTAAGTGACATGACAAGTAACATGGAAGATGATATGGCAAGTGATATGGCTTAGAAGTGAGGTGGCTTGAGGTGGGACATTATCCCCCACCTAAGAACCACCTCCAAGGTACTTAATGACATAATTAAGCACAAAAGGGTCCTTCCTTTGAAATATGGCACATTTTTCCCTATGGGGCCATCATTCAACATGTGTTTTTGTCTTCATGCATAGAGAATGGTGCTAAAATTCATGGGACACTTAGGCAAAAGATAAATTATCTTGATGAAAAGTTCTTTGGCCTCATATGAGCCCATGTGCATGATTCACACTCTATTTTGGACTATTTATAAATCTAGGAGACCAACCAACTAGGTGGGAGACTTATTGGCTAAGTGGGAATCTCGCCCCCTATCTTTCATGACTACTCATGCACCCACATGGAGAATGGTGCCAAAATTCATGGAGAACTTAGGTAAAATACAAATTAGCTTGGTAAAAAGTCATTTGGCCTTATTTGAGCCCATGTGCATGATTTACACTCTAAATTGGATTCATGTACAAGGTGGGAGACAAACCAACAAGGTGGTAATCCCACCATCCTTATCCCGTTTGTCATTTATGAGCCCACTTGAAAAATGGCACCATGCTTCTACTATTCCCTCTTTTGGCATGATTATTCACAACAAATGCTTTAAATACCCCCTTATCTTTCATAAAAATTTAATTTTTGGTCAAAATAATTCTTTTTTTAGGTTTCCCACTTTTAAATGAGGTGATAATCTTGGATGTTAGAATAGTTTAAAGCAACAAAGCTCTATTGGAATTGCTACAGGATTCTTCAACAACATCAACAAATCTTCAAGGTAATATTTATTTGATTTGTATTTTAATTTATTATTTTATATTTATTACCTTGACCTTTACCTCTTTTTATACATTTTCTCTTTTAATTCCATTTACCTCATTTGCCATTTTGCCAACTTTACCCACTTTTCTCCTTTGTCATCTTCACCCTTTTTATCCCTTTACCCTTTGTACACCTTAATTAATTACTATATTATATTCTTCAACCATTAAAACCTCTCATTTATATTATGTAAATAATTTTCCAACCCAAACCAAACCATTCTTTTTACCCTTATTAAATTTACAAACCAAAAACCACCATTTTGCCTTAACCAATTTTCACCACTAGTTGATTTATCTGGTCATTATTTTATCAAAGCATTTAACTTCCTTGTTTTAAATTTTGTTGCTTTATATCATTTTATGTTTTTTTGTTTTAATTTTATATTGTTTTGTATAAATAATTTCATTTTCATTTATCAGATTAAGTCTTTAAAGTAGGTGGATTGACAACCTCCTAGAAAGCTTTTGCTTTTAGGATCTAGCTCACACTAGGCAATCCACCCATCTACTTGTCTAATAAACAAGTGTGTGGTAGTAATTTATTATTATGGGTATTCATACCAATCCAAAGAGGATATCTTAAAAATTCTGTAATTCAACACGTGCATCTTTTAGTATTTTTTTCTACACACCTTCTTAACTAGTTTTTTTCTTTTCAAAACTAGAAAAAAAAAAGTAAAAATTAGATAGAACCATTTTAGCATGCCCGATGGGACCCTTGAGTTTTATTACATTTATATATGTTTTATGAAATTTAATTTAAAAATTTAATTTAGTTTCACATTTCATTTATAAAATACAAACATTCCTTTCTTCCTTTCAAAATGCAAGTTCTAGTCTCTTTTTCTTTCTAAAAAATCAAAAAATAAAATTGTCATTCTTTTTTTGCATTTCCAAAAGCAATACTCATAGGATTAGTAATTTCATTCTAATATTTAATTTAAGGGTGAATTATAGTTTTTCTTATATTTATTCAAAAATAAATCAAAATTTCCTTTTGGTTAAAATTAACTTGCATACATAGTTTGCTTGCTTGTTTAATTAGCTCATCTAGTTTAATTTAAGAAAAACAAATTAACCATAGTGAATAAATGATACACAAACCAAAACACTTTCAATAAAACAAATATCAAACACACTTGAGATAAGGCTTGACTAGGATTTCATCACCTAGAGGATCACCTTACCCTTTCCTAGTTATCATACTTGGATTTAATCACTAAGGGGATAACCAAATCAGCGTTGTAGTTGAGTCTAAACTCTGGATAAACAATATAAAGGCTAAGCACCTACACTGACTGTGCGATTGTGATGTGAGGGGAGAAATACCTAAGTATCAACCCATGTACCTGATCTAATATAGACTTGCTTTTGAGCACCTAAATGCAACCGAAAAACAAACATATATTTCTTTCTAGGACCTATTCAAGATAATTTATTCTGCACACTTTTCTAAGGCATATGCGAAAAGAGAGATTAAAAATAATCCTAGGACTTAATGCACTCTTAGTGAATGCATTATTTGCCTTGAATATATTTTTTGATTTCTCTTTGTTTTGATGTGTGAGAACATGTCATTCATTTCCCATTTTATCGTATGATTCTTACTCACCAAAAATGAAGGGACCTTGAGGAACCAAACTCACCACCATGTCAACCAACCTCTTCCACCTCGTCACCTATGGAACATGTTTTTGAACCCATAAACTCCCATCACTCTTGAATAAGTCCTATTTGAGTAGTCCTAGGAGATGTAGATTTTTCCACTTTCCTAAACAATAATCATGCATCCTTACAACATTACCTTATAACTACATCTCACCAAATCCTAGTTTTGACCCCACCTATAGATCTACCTTATGGAATTATTCTCCACCTCATGGGGGTTACCTACACTACCATTGGTATTACTCAACCTATTGTTATCAAATCCATATCATCAACCAATAATCCTCTTAAGGATACCACTCAAAATCAACCAACCTAAACTACCACTACCTATATACCACCTAACAGTTACTCCTCCATAGTAAGAGTGCTTACCTCTATAACTACCCATCCCTATTTATTTACTTGTAACCCATTAAGAAGTAATCTACTTCAAAGACGTGTGTTGTCCATACCCTCCATTTTACCATCGATTAGTACAAAGGTCACTACCCCTTCATCGACCACTAACCAAACTACCACCCCTACCCAACAAGTAACCTTTAGTTGTCTCCATAATCTAAAAGGGCACATTCCCAATACCTAACCACCCAACCCTACCCAACCATTAACATCCACATATAAATATATCTCCTCTACCCAACCATTGTCATCCACATACCAATATGTGGAAAACTCTCAACCTTCTACCCACTATCAACATGTTTCTCAACCACCACCGCAATATGCATCTTACAACCCCCTAAGTACTCAACCCCAAATAGACTTCATGAAGATGATCATGGATAAGATGACTACCCTTGAGTTATCCATCTCTAGATCCCATAATCTTTTGTCTTATGATCAAATTTGAAATGAGCCTATTCACCCTTTAATGCCTATCAGACCTTTTCTGGCTTAGTGGTAGCTTCTAAACTTTATCAAGTTTAATAGTAAATAAGACCCTCAACAACATTTAAGATCATTTAGGAATTCATGCTACTTGATTGCCCATGATGATGTTATTCTACTTTTTACCTTTCCTATATCATTATCTGGACCAACATTGGATTGGTATAGTACCATACCCAAACATTCCATCTTCTCCTTCAACCGACTGTCCCAAAACTTCTTGGATCACTTTTCGATCAAAATATCCAAGAAAGTTTCCATCACCAACCTCTACTCCATCTAACAATTTGAGATGAATCAATTACCAATTTTTTGGCTTGTTGGAGGAGCCTAATTATCCAACTTTCATTTTCCTTACCTCAACCCAAACTTATAGAGCTCTTTACTAGGGCATATGTTAATCACATCTCATCCACATTACATGTCCAAATCTTCTAGACATTTGATGAAGATTTTACCATGGCTTGTAAACTAGAGAACCATGACATTAATGAAGGAAAGCTTAAACTCAAAAATAAGAACTCAACCTATAAAACTAATGAGGCTTCTTCCTCCAAGTCAATCAATCAGCCCAATACCAACATCAAGAACAAAGGAAACAAAAATGATATTGTCCTCAAATATGTACCCCCACCATCTACCAACCAATAAAACTCAAAGAACCAAACCTCTAACTCCTCTAATTCTTCAAACCAAAACCTAAGGAGCCAAACATGGGGCAACTAGAAGAAATTAACTCACTTGGGGAACCTTATGGTTTTATTTTAGAAAATTTATTAAAAGCTAATATCATCTAACCTCTACCAATTAAACCACCATAATAGTTTGATGCTTCTCATCCTATGACAAGTTGGTATAATTAAAATGACCATTGTGATTTTCACTAAGTTATATGACATGATATCAATAGGTACAATACCTAAAAATACCTTATCAAATCCCTCATTGATAAGGGGGATCTTAAATTAGACAACCTGAATGTACCACCCAACCAAGTCCTTGACATATTTGGGCAACCTTTTTCTAACCATACTCCCACAAAAATGAGAGTAATAACATCGAATACTCTCTTAACACCTATACCACTAACATGATTCTTGACACACTCATTGATAAAGAACCCATTCACCAATATACCAATCCCCTTCTACTTATTAAAATAGTAAATTTAACTTCTACCCTTTTGGACATCTAAATAGAGGAAGTAACCATATCCACACCTTTGATAAAATTTACCACACCTATCTCCCATATTATAAAACCATCCATTCCATCTTTGGAAGCTATCTCACAAGAAAAGATAACTTCACCCACCAAACCTCTAATTTTGGAACCTTCCATAAAAACTAAGACAAAGATAAGGGAACCAAACTAGAACCTTTAACCCCTTCTTTGGTATACAAACCTAGCCCTTCTAAACCAACCAAAACCTCCTCCAAATTAACTAACCCTCAAACACCTAAATCCACCAAGACAACTAAAGTAACCAAACCCCCTTCAAAACCAACAACTAAAGAAGCCAAAGAGGTAAAACCATGCAAAGGATCAAAACCTCAAATTTTACCTACCTCAAACTTGCCCTCAATTTTAGGTCCTCATCCCTCTACCTTGAGCATGAAGCCCATTATTTTTACCAAAACCCCACCACCTCTATTGGTTACACCTTCACACTTATTTTCTAATGCACCTCTTTTTATGAAACTAACAATACCTAAGTTACCTACCTTTCCATCCTCCACCTCTAACTCATTAACCATCTTGCCTAAACCAAAACCATCAACCAAGCGTACCACCTTACCTAAGACACATATCACTGAACCCAATTTTGAACAACCCTAAACCTCAACACCCAAAACAAAAATTGGTAAACCTTTAACACCCTTAACTGAGTCCTACCTAACCATTATTCAATGGTTATTACAAACCCATTCTTTAATATTACAACTCATCAAACCCTTTCACCCCTCACACCCCAAACCATCATATTTCAATAACACTTTGATTTATTTATACCACATGACACCTAGCCATGATATAAATAATTGTAAAGCTCTTTAAACTCTCATCCACCACCTTTATGATGAGGACGATCTATTAAAAAATGAACCTCCTATGTCAGCCATACCAACCCAAATAATGGTCATACCTACCCAATGCTTACCCTCTCCTCCACTCTCACCTAATAATGAAGATGATTTTGACCACTCTACTACCTCACCCTCTCCTTCTATCCATATTATCAACATGGTCATTAAATCACAATAAAAGGATAAAGGGAAGGCTAAGGTGTCCATTCTTTGGACATACCCATCTTCACATTGCCAAGCAAACCACACCCAATTATCTCCATCTTTAATCAAAGACAAGGAGTCTATCTTAGGTGCCCCCTAATATAAACCTTCATACCCCAACCCATATGCAATATCTATTTAGAAATTCATCCTTAAGTAACTTCACCAGACCCCTAAAAAAATGATCTTGTATGAGTTGATTTCTACTTCTTCCCGTCACCAACAAGAACTCATATAGGCATTTCAATCCATTGAGGTCTAACCCAATTACCCTCAACCTCTAGCTACATTTTTTGGTGCCCTCCAAAATTCCAACCTTGTCACTTTTAATAATTTATAAATACCTTCCATCCACCTCAAGGACCCAAATCCCCCACTCTTTATTACTACTTACATCAACCAAACCCATGTCAAAAGGGTAATGATTGATGGGAGAGATAACATTAACATCATATCCTCCTATTCTTATGACCAAATCAACTTACTGAATAAGATCATGTCATAATTTACAATGGTGTTATGATCCTTTAATGACACTATGGCCACTACATTAGGAACCATCATTCTTCATATCTGTGTAAGACCCCACACACTTCCTGAGCTCTTCTATGTGGTGAAAGGATAATTCTAATACATCTTATTGCGATGATATTGTATTCACTCTATGGAATGTGTTCCCTATACCCTCCATTGATTCATTAAGTTTGAGCATGAGGGCCAGGTCATTAATATCTAAGTAGAACCAAACCCTTTCTCAACATGCAATATGACCTATCACCTAAATGATTTCCTCATACACCCATCCAATATACCCTTAATAGTTACACCCCAACCAATAACCATTGATGTAACCTCAATTAGCTCATCCATCCCTTCTTCATGGATCCCCATAGAGGAGCCCTTGGGATCTATGTTATAACAATTATTATTAGTGGAGTATTGCATTCTAGCATTGGATGCTTTCCCTACTCCTCAAGAATATGGGAAATTAAAACATGACCCTTACTATGACACTAACATTAGAACTATCATCCTTTTTAGTCCCTTTAACCATCAAACAAACTTCATCTATGGGGGACTTGATTAGCCACTTCTTTCTCCCACCACTACCTCCTCCATTTGACCACTCACCTCTGACTTTTCCTAACTTGACAAAATAACATTCACTAAATTATACCTTCATAGTTGTGCCTAGAAGGGATTTGGTCTAGGTTGATATGAAAAAGGACCTCATGAGTTACCTTTGATCAAAACCCAAAAACCTCATGAGTCATTTGGACTTGGATTTGTACCACTTAAAGAACCCACCAATTCACCCAAACCTATTAAAACCATCGAGGAAGACATCCCCTCATCACCAACCCAAGATCCTTTGAAGTATGAGGATTTTTATATCATTCCTCCTAACATTTTTTATCAACACTATTATTTTAAGTCCCCTGACCTATCAAAAGGATGGCCAAATTTAAACCCTTCCTCTCATCCATCTTGAAATGATAGAAAAAGATTTTCCTACCATCAAGACCATCCAACATTAAGATGATGATTTTATTCTCACCTACCTTAGTAACTCAAATTCTTCAATCTATAAATCCCTTCTTCCTAAATACTTGAACATGTTGAATGAATCCACCATAGACATAAACTTGGGCACTATGGATAACCCCCACATTTTCAAATTAGGCCAATCACTAAATGCCAAAGAACATTGAGATTTGTCTTCTTTCCTTCAAGACCACAACATATCATTCACTTGGTCTTAATTTGATATGCCTAGGATTGACCCCACTATTTCTACCCATAACATAGTCACTCATCATGATGCCAAACATGTTAAATAGAAACTTTGATGCATGCATCCTCATATAGTCCTTGTCATCAAAGAAGAGATTCAATGTCTCCTATCACTTAAATTCATTCAACCCATTGATTGACCCTAGTGGGTCTCAAATATCATGCCTATCAACAAAGACATTAAGGGCATATGTATTTATGTGGATTTTCATGACCTTAACCTCACCTACCCCAAGGATGACTTTTCTCTATCTAGTACTGACCAACTTGTTGATTTTACAGCCGACCATGAGATGTTGTCTCTCATGGATGGGTTTTTGGGTTACAATCAAATCTTGATTGATCCTGAAGATCAACATAAAGCCACCTTTACCATCCCCTGGGCTACTTTTTGCTACAAAGTCATGCCTTTCAAGTTAAAAAATGCTGGTGTAACCTACCAACAAGCCATGAAATACATCTTCCATTACCTTATCCACACCATCATAGAGGACTATGTCCACAATCTCTTGGGAAAATCCAAATCTCACCAATATCCTTTGAAATTTTTTAGCATTATATTCGAATGCCTAATCCATTTCCATGTTAGACTCAACCCCAATAAATGTGTGTTTTGGGTCCTTTAAGGAAAGCTTCTTGGCATTATCATCTCTCTTAGAGGAATCAAAGTAGATCCTACTAAGGTCAAATAAATATTGGAGATACCCCCTCCTACCAACCTTAAGAAACTTTGTAGCCTTCAGAGAAAGATTCAATCCATTCAATGTTTCATTTCCTAGCTTTTAGACCAATGCCAACCTTTCCATCACATTCTAAAGAAGGACATCTCTTTCAAATGGAATAGTGATTGTAAAAAATCCTTTAAATCTCTAAAATAGTACCTTTTATCACCACCTATCCTCATCCCTCCTAAGGATGACCACCCCTTTCACCTATATATCTCTACCACTAACCATTCCCTAGGAGCAATGTTGGATCACCGAGATGAAAAACACAAAGAGTAAGCCATTTACTACATTAGTCACATGCTTATAAAATATGATTCTTAGTATACCCATACCACAAAACTATGTTTATCCCTAACCCTCATGGCCAATAAAATCCACCACTACCTTCTTAACAATAAAACCTATGTCATAACCAACATCAACCCACTCAAGTACATACATTCCAAGCCATACCAAAACTAGTGTATCACCAAGTGGCTTATGTTCTTAGTAGAATTTGATCTTGAGTTCCTTTAAAAAAATTAAATTAAAGAGCAAGTCATTGTCAACCAATTGGCTAAATCATATTTGGGAGATCACCAACCATTTTCTCCTGAATTCCTATATGAATCCATCATTACTTTTTCCCAAGAGGACATAACTTACCAAATGACTATGTTCTTTGATGGTTCAAAGTACCAACAAGATGGGGGTGCTAGAGTCATTCTCATTCTTTTTGATGGTGAACACCTTCCTCTTTCCTTCAAACTTGAATTTGAATGCACCAATAATATGGTTGAGTATGAAGCCCTAGTCAAACATCTCTGAACCACTCTAGCCTTTGGAATTAAGACCATCAATGTCTTTGTTGATTCCTAGCTCATGGTCAACTAAGTCAATGGCTCTTACCAATGTAAGAATGATGACTTACAAAAATAAAAAAATTTAGTTTACAAAATCTTAGCATCATTTAAATGTTACCTGGTCTAATTTATTCCTTGATTTACTAATGAATTTATAGATACAATTGCTTGAATTTCTTTCTATATCCCTTATCAACTTTTAATTCCAAAATATTTATCACCATTCATCATTTTACCACACCTTATTATAACCAATTTGACCTCCCTAACATTTTTTGCGTGGAGGAATCCCCATCTGATATTTGGTATGACCAAAATTTTAACTACCTCAACTTGGGAATCATTCCTCTGAACCTCTCTAAGAATGCTAAAAGAACCTTTATCTAGAGTACCTTTCATTACACCATACTAGGGGTAATCCTTTACAAATGAGGTTTTAACGATCTTCTTCATTACCTATGTAGCTATGTAGTTTCCCATGACATCAACTAAATGCATGATGGGATCTATGGGGGACACTTTAGTGGTCTGGTAGTAACTAAACATATCCTTTGCCTTATCTACTATTGGCCCACCCTCAACCAAGATTGTTGTGATTACGTAAAAAAGCGTGTTAAATTTCAACAACAATCTAATTTACATCATGCACCATCCAATGGCCTCCAAGTATCTAAGGACTTTTGGCCTTTCTCATAATGGAGGATTGATATTATCAAGTAAATCAATCCCCATTCTTCACAATGACACAACTCCATCATCATAGCCACTGAATATTTCACCAAGTGGGTGGGAGCTATCCCTCTTATCTCAACCAAAGTGGAGAATATCATCAACTTTATCAACCATCATATCATTTGGCACTTTGATGTTCCTCATAAGATTATCATTGATAATGAAAAATATTTCAAAAATAAGTAGGTCTAACACTTATGTGATTCATTCAGCATTAATTTAAGATTTTTTTCACCTTACCATCCACAATCAAATGGATAGGTGGAAGCTTATAACAAAATCCTTAACAAAACAGTAACCAAATTTGTTAGTGATTTAGGTTAAGATTGACACTTTCACATCCCATTCACTTTATGGGCCTATCACACTAACATTTAAACCTCTACATGTGCTACCCTTTTCTCTCTAGTCTTTGGATTAGAGGTAGTCTTACCTCTTGAAGTCCAAATCCCTTCTCTTCACATATATTTACAAGATCTTATTTTAGAAGAAGATTATCATCAACACCATTAGCTTAGCTTGAGATACTTGATGAGCATTATTTAATATCCCTCACCCACCTCCACAACTATCAAGAGTATATCAAACATGCTTATAACAAATGCCTCAAACAATAAGACATCAATATTAGAGTCTTCATCATAAAATAAAACCAATATGTGACCAATATGGAAAAGAGTAAATGAGACAAGTTTGATTTCAATTGGCTTGGATGCTACATCACTACCCATAATCATGGATCAGAAACTTATTATTTGTCCTCTCTCAAAGGCAAAATAGAACATAAACCTCTCAATGCTTTGCATCTATGTCTATTTTTATATAAAAAAGGATCAAACTCACTAATTTTGTCTAAATTAAGCTCATCCCTTGATTATGATATTTTAACCTTCACCCATATTCCTCCTCTCCTTTTGAGGAAAATTGATTAAAACATAAAACCATGTGATTAATCATCACAGTCATAGCCTAATCCTAAAAATGGTTACCATGGCTCTACCCATGGCATTGTTCTCATCGATACTTTTTGTCTCTAACAAGATGGAATCCCAAGGTCATTGTATCTCAAAACCACACCTCTTCACATATCATTAACCTTATTGTGTTAAAATTTTTCCCTCATCACGGTAAACCTCTAAGCCTAATTTGACTTGTCCATGTCTAAGAAAAAATCATATCCAAAAATAATTTGAATACCAAAATATTACTTGGGTCAATATTTTAAGAATTTTATATTTCTCCCTTAAAGGACAATTGCCCATTAACAAAATAAAAATTTCCAAATATAAGGTAGACTACTCCCTTGGAGGACAACTATCAAGAGCATTTAACCAAAGCCCATAAAATTTGACCACTCCCTTGAAAGATGGCTAAGTTAACTTTGTCAAAAGAAGAGAAATTACTTGGAAGCTTCCCATATTGATCAGCTTACTCTATATAAAAATGAAGCAAAATACCCATTACCACAAAAAATCTAAAGCCACAATCATCTCTCAAGTAGCATATTAAATTGGAAGCTAAAATTAGCTTTCACATATAGAATTCCCACATTAATCAATCTAAATATAGCATACGACATGGACTTGTCTATTACCATTCTTAGCTCACCTATAGAAGGGGAAAACTAACCCACATAAGGTTACCATACACATCACCCATTGTCTTATATATCACCTATTACCCATCTTCCCTATATACTATCTATAAATCAAGGGTTTTAGAGCTTACTTGACACACTATGATCAATAAACTTGTTTTATAAACCAATGCATGCTAATGCAAATAATTTGAAAGGCTTATGTTCTTTAAGCCATTATGACTTTAAGTTTTTTTTTTTTTGTCCTTGTCAATGAATAGGTATTATAGCTCATTTTTTGTTCTCCATCATTGAGTCATGTATTCTATTAGATCCATGTCTCATGATTTTTCATATAGTTTGTTTATCTAACCTACTTATGTGCCACCACTATCATTCATCAAATCATCATAAACCTAACCATGAATAACATTATAGCAACATTAATCATCAATCAACTCGCCTTTTAGAGATACCTTTCTCTACAGACTCAACTATCTTTATTGCACCCCATTTCTTTGTAAACCCTCAACAAAACTAAACCACATGGTCCATATAATTAGGGCAACCCATCTGATCACCATTCTCTAATCCTTGTTAAACTACATTGGCCTAATATCCCTAGACTATGTAGGCACTACTTAACTTCTAAGGGTAGTTCAACCATTTACAACTAATTACCCTTCCCTTTTTATTCTCATTAATTTCTATTGCTAACAATGCCCCCTTTCTTAGGGCATCTTATATCAGGGAAGCTTTGGAATTTCCTAGAATCCTTGTATTTTAACATCATATAATACTTCCTCTCTATTTTTACATAATTTCTAGGAGAACTGCTTTGGCCTGAGGTCTTTTTAGACTACGTAGGCAGTGCTCAATTACTGAGGTTAGCTCGACCACATCCTTTATTTTCCCTTCTCACCTAATATATTTCCTCAAATTCTCTACCTATATTTTCACCACCTCCCTCCCTTCAGCTTGTCAATCTCTTTTAACCACTTTTTTAGCTTATCATTCTCTTTTAACATAATGATTAACAACCTTCCTCATTGGCCCCTCTTATCTCCCATAAGGCCACCAACTAATCTGATTTGTTGGCCTTCTCATCACCTTTTAATGAGCATGATTCATGACCTACTCCTCCACCCACTTTTCATGTTTTTATCCCTCTCTCTACTTCTTACCATCCTTTCCCTTCATCCCCTTTGTCTTCTTCCACCATCATCATCCTTTCCCCTTGCCCTTGGTAACCTATCATACCTTCTTCCTCACTCTCTTTTCCTCACCAATTCCACATCATCCTATTCCCTTGCACACCAATGAAGAATTTTACCTCCTATTATTTACTACTACCTTCTTACCGCCCTTCCACTTCTTCTAAACTACCTTCATTCCAATTCTTAGTTCTTATTTTCCTATTTCCCATATTTTCAATCTAGCATGATTTATATTTCTTTTGTTTCTTCTATCATCCTTTTTTTTGCATGTGCCACCACTCTCTATCAATTTTCCACTCTCCCCTCCTTTTCCATTTTTGTCCTCCACAACTAACTTCTAACTATGTCTTTATCCTTTGGGAATCCTTCCATAATTGCCCTTTTCTTCTTATCATTCCTATCCTTTTACACTTTGCATTCCACTTTTCCTCTTTCCATCTCATTACTCATTTATCTTTTACCTCTATGTGAGTGTCCATGCTTTATATCCCTACTTCAATTCTTCCTTTTCCTTCTTATCATTCCTTATTTTCATCTCATTCCATTTCATTATGTTCCCCTATTTCTTCACCACCTCACCACTTTTTATCTTGTCAATCTCTTCAAATCACCCATTCAACTTGTCAATCTCTTTTAACAAGTTGATTAACACATACCTTAGCTCTTCAAATTCTTATCCACCCATCCTTTGTTTCCCATCATTTTTCTTAACCCCTTTCATATTATCCATCCCATTCTCATCTCCAACACCACTCTCTGATTTTATTCATTGTTCCTCTCCTTGCCTATCATCATCCATGCTTACTTGGTCACATCTACACCTACTTCTTCACTCTCATGTCATCCTTTTTTTGTCCTCATTTCATTATTTTTCCTCATATTTCTTTTTCTTTTATGTATTTCCTTGTTTTTATTTTTCATCACAAAACTAATTTCTCCTTGGTATTTTTTAGACTTATTTTCAAACCTTTTATGGCCTCCCATATTAATCATCCTCCACTTACCCTTCATGATTGCTACACTTCTTTCACCATCCTTTTCAGTTATCCAATCTATGATTCTTTAGTGCATTCCTCAAATCCCCATCTTTTACCTTTTATTTTTTTTCTCTTTTCTCCATTTCATTTCATCTTTTGTCTCCCTTCATGACACTCCTTTTTCTTCATGACCTTTTTTTTCATCCTCCATATCCATGGAAGGATCCTTCTATCCTTCTCCACCTTCATCTTTATTTGTGACCTCATTGTTTTCTCTACCTATCTCTTCATCCATATCTTGGTCCATCTTCACCTCATCCCTTATTGGATCTCCTTATTTTTTCCCATTAGCACTCCATCTTCTCACTCATTAAATTGTAGTCACTAGTCACATTACTTATACGTGCATATACATGTTTGATTCCTCATGTCTTGTGCTCTCTTGCTTTAATTCATGACATATTATTAGGATCACTACTTTAAGACATCCATTTATTTCTTTAGTGTATTTATTTATTAAACATGGGTCATCCTTTTATCCCTCTCCAAATATTCCCTTCACCCTATCCATCATCTCTTTAACCCTTAAACCCTCTACCCATTATGAGTATAATTGATATAGTGTGATTAACACACCATTTTTTAGTCTTCAAAACATGCTCATGCAATGCATTCCTATGGATTGTGTTCATTAAGCCAAGCCCACTTTGGGTCTATTTTTAGTCCTTGTCATATAAGGAACATTATGCCCTCTTCTCATTCTAATGTGCTGAGTTGATATTTTCATTACGACATTTTTCTCTTGATTATATTATTCACTTTATCATTAGTGTTGTTCATTGTCTTACCCTATTTGATTTACCTTAAGTGAGATTACAACAACCATAACCATATAAATCATAACCATAATGATAGAATTCATGAGTATTCACATAACCCTCAGCATAATAACATTAAAAAAATGGCATCCAATACATTTTGTACATATTTACACCAAACTATGCAATATTTTATTTAGGGTGAAAGGAGTTGCATGGAACATATAAAGTTATCAGACTATCCACATCTCACATAAAGCCTATACATACATTATTTTCCTACTTAAGCATTATCCCAATTATCTAGTGACTCTAGATTTTTGTTCATCCATCCTTCTACTTGATTACTCCCTGAACTAGCATCCATAATATTCCCTATCTTAGCAGCCTGTAAAGGGTGTACTCTATTCTCCTTTTTCACATTCATCCCCATAGGGCAAGAATAATATTCTACTTTAGGTCTTTCACCTTACTCACCCATTATAGCCATTACATCCATCTACTCTGGTTATTCTACTCACATAGGAACCACTAGTAGTTACCTCAGAATACATCCCCTTAAATAGTGAGGGTTTCCTCCATGGACATGCTTAAGGTCATGTTATCTAATGCTACACCTTACACAATGAAATTCTCACCTTATTTGCTATTGAGGAGGTAAGAGTTGAGGCTTGAGCTCAGGTCATGGGTGTCTTTCCTCTTGCTATTGGTTTAACAACACTTCCATTATCACCATTACATGCTACAATATTTCATAGATATACATATTCATCATGTAGATTATTTCGAGTCATGGGGGTTATTTATTATCTCTACCATTTCTCCCATTATTCTCCATATTCAACCTCTGGTAGGTCTTTGCACCCTACACAACCTACAAAACCAAATGAATTCATGATAGCTATTCATTCTTACCATGATTCTTTAAGTAGACTGTGCAACTATTATTCCTTATTGACATGATCATCCATTCCATTAATGAAGAGGATCTTATGATGTAATTAATTCCATTGAATAATTTTCCCACTTAAAATGGTCATGTCTACTTACCTTTTCATGTGGACACATAGCCCTCGATTTAACTGGTCATCTTGATGCACTGTCATGATGTCTCTTTATTACCTTTATCATCCAATTCACATCTAATTTCTCTACTTGTTTTATCATCTTGAAATACTTATAGGCATGGTGGTCATTTTCATCATTTTCACCTTTAACCTAATTGACATAAATTTACTTCCAACCATGGGCTCTTGTATTGACCACACCTTCAAAACTACCATGATTACTAATGATGGTAACTCCTAAATGCTTGTCACTATAGAAGTTTCCCCATCTGATCCAATTTTATAACCAATATCCTAGATTACATAGATCCCTTATACCATGGCCTATTTTAAGTGGAACACAAATTTATTGGTTCTAAGAAATTAGGATAGAGGATGTAGACATGGTCTCCTTTCATCTAACCTACCCATGTAGCTCTTAGGTCAGGCATGGTCCACCCTTTATCACTCACCATGCTACCAATTTTCTAACTCATATAATATACTTACTCAACAATGAAATTGTTTGAAAATAATCACTTTGCTACTACCCATAAAACTAATCTTGTAGTGGTGATAAATAATTGCCAAAGAGACTACAAATATTTATATATGACCATCTCCTAAAACTTGGCTCATAGCGATAGATGCTATCAATATGTTTATAATCTCACATAATTTTATAAGGGATAACCTCTTCATGAAGGCACCTCTTCTTTAGATTAGCTCCATCATAGGACATTAATGATACTTAACCTTTTGTTACGCACTTATTTATCCTACCTTACCCATATTTCTCTTCTCCTCCTAATGCATGTGGGATTATTATGGTGAGTATTCACCAATCTATACCACAACACCTCACCATTACCAAACTATCACCCCAAACCTATGTGGCATATCAAATTAGGGTAACCCATTTAAAATCCACTCAAAACTACATTTGGCCTAAAGTTTTGTTATATATCACATCCACAGAACTATGTAGGTAGCATCCACTTGCCTAGTGCATATGGAGTCAGCTTGACCACCCCTATTTGAACCCTTTCCAACCACTCTCTCTAATTAATTGACCATCCAACCATATCCACCTCGATGTTGGCCATTTTTGACCCAAACTATTACATATCTTTGTGATGACCTTGCCTAGGTCATTTTAACCATAGCAACCAACCTTGCCATGTTGCATTTTTGCATGACCCAATCATTTAGGTTGGTTTTTGGGAGTAATTATTACCTTGGATACCCATAACCAACCTTGACCCTATTAATATCACTTGATAGGCATGAACCAATCAACTATGAGTAATGTTGTGGATCGGTTACCCCTAGTATATGACCCTTTAGATCCAAACTTAAATTAACCAAAATTGAAAACTTTAGTTCATGTGTGATCTTGGATACCACATTTAGTCACATTTTTTGCACATGTTTATGTCTCAACTACTGAACTACCTTATGGCACCACCTAGTGCCTCCCCACCAACCACTTATCAAACCCATATCCAATTTTACTTTACCTCATTAACTCCCAATTTGAGGGGGAACACCTCTTCCCATACTCAGGGCATCTTGACCTTTGACCAAGTGATCCATTTTTGTTTTGTAGCTTGTTAATTCAAAGATGCATAACAATAAAGGGTAAAATGTAGACACTAAAAAACTACACACTTTTAGTTTTCAATGACTGAATACTTTGAGACCCCATAAAGACCCCCTAAAACCTTTTTAAACCTTAACTAACCCATCTTAACCTAATCAATTCACTATTTTCCTATTCACATACTACTATTCAAAAGTACTATTTGAAAGTATTATTCAAAAGTACTATTCACTATGGGACACAGTGTCACTATTTATGATGACATGGAAAGTGACATTGGAAGTGACATGGAAGGTGATATGGCAATGACATGGCTTAGAATTTAGGTGGCTTGAGCTGGGACATCATACCCCACTTGGGACACACCTCCAAGGTACCTAATGACATCATTAATCACCAAAGGGCCATTCCTTTAGAACATGGTGCATTTTTACTTATAGGGCCATTATTCAACATGTGTTTTTATCCTCATGCATGGATAATGGTTCTAAAATTCATGGGACACTTAGCCAAAAAGACAAATTAGCTTGGTGAAAAATAGTTTGGCCTTAGATGAGCCCATATGCATGATTTACACTCTAGTTTAGACTCTATATCAAGTTGGGAGTCAAACTAACCAAGTGGGAGACCTAATGGCTAAGTGGGAATCTCACCCCCTTGTATTTCATGACCATTCAATCATGCATATTGAGAATGGTGCCAAAGTTCATGGGGTACTTAGCTAAAAGACAAATTATTTTGGTAAAAAGTCTTTTGGACTCATTTGAGCCCATGTGCATGATTACCACTCCAAATTTGACTCATGTGTAAGGTGGGTGATAAACCAACAAGGTGGTAATCCCACCATCCTTATCCCCTTTGTCATTTATGAGTCCACTTGAAAAATGGTGCCATACTTTTACTATTCCCTCTTTTGGCATAATTATTCACAACAAATGCTATAAATACCCATTATCCTTCACCAAAAAGTTATTTTTTGGTAAAAATGATTCTTATTTCAGGTTTCCCACTTCTTAATGAGTTCATCATCTTAGAGGTTAGAATAATTCAAAGCAACAAAGGTCTATCAAAAATTTTATAGGATTCTTCAACTACATCATCGAATCTTCAAGGTAATATTTATTTTCTTTGTATTTAATTTTAGTATTTTCTCTTTATTACCTTGAACTTCACCTCCTTTCCCACCTTTATCATTTTAGTCCTATTTACCTCAATTTCCATTTTTCCACCTTCACCCTCTTTGCTTCTTTATCATCTTCACCCTCTTTATCCCTTTACCCTTTTCCCACCTTAATTACTTAATATATTATCTTATTAAAAAATTAACCCATCTCATTTTTATTATCTCAATAATTTTCCAAACCCAAGCAAACCATTATTTTGACCCTTATCAAATTACCAAACTAAAAACCACCATTTTCCCTTAACCAATTTTCAGCACTAGTTGATTTATCTAGTCATTATTTTAGAAAAGAATAACTTCTTTATTTTAATTTTAAATTATTTTATATCATTTGTTGTTTTTTTTTTCAATTTGATATTATTTTATGCAAATAATTTAATTTTAATTTATCAACTTAAGTGTTCAATGTAGGTGGATTGATAGCCTCCTAGAAAGATTGTGCTTCTAAGATTTAGTTCATGTTAGGCAATCCACCCATCTAATTTTCTAAAAAACAAGTGTGTGGTAGTACTTTATTATTTTAGGTCATCCTCCAAAGCCAAATATAATCTCTCACAAAGTTTGGAATTCAATGCACACATCTTTCAATAGGTTTTTCTACACACCTTGTTAACTAGTTTCTTTCTTTTTAAAACTATGAAAAAAGTAAAAATTAGATAAAAATAGATAGAAAAAATATGTAAGGATAACAAAGATAAATAAACTCTAGGATACACAACCTATCTATCCATCCAAACTACTTCTCCATAAGACAAGATCCATAGCTCCAAACAAAGTATGGAACCCTAAGAATTATTCCTCAAGTAGAATGGTCAATAAGTAGATGTTCATTCATACTTATTCTTCTTTGATTATATATTATCAAATGGTTGGAAATGAAATTATATATATAGGTGGATATTTCCCTAAATCCTTTTGAATATGTCATCTATATAGGGTCGACCCAATAGACCCTTTATATTTTTAGGATGTAAATCACTAGGTCCTGAGTTAGGTCAATCAAAGGGATAACAAAAATCCAAGTAAAAATATCCATAAAAAGTATAGGTTTGACCCTATCAACCCTATACAATAATTAGAGGCTAAAAAATACACAAGGTCGACCTAGTTGACCTAGTATAGTCAATTGGTAAAAGGGTCTCAAGGTAAGAAAAAGGATGATAAAGCATGACAAATGACTAGAATGGGTATAACCAAGAAGAATAAGCTTAGGGTTAATGGTTTTAGAATATAAGTGTGTATATGGTAGGTATAAAAATGGAAAATAATCTTATGAAGCACCAATGGTCTGCCTACCCCTTTCCTGATGACCCCTTAAGGTGTGTACTTAGAGAGATTGAAACTCAATGGGTTCTTACAAGATAAAAAGTGTTAGTAATCAATAAAAGTTTGAAAATATTATGTGTATACAAAAATGAGATCAACATTTAGTGGGATCCATCTCGTCTCCATGATGCCTCCAAAACTAAAGGAAACTAGTCGATCTCTATCCATAGTCAACAAATGCTCTAATAAATCTAGTAGCTATTACACATCCACTAGATGCCATAATATTTATCACCTTTGTAAAATATAAAATAATAGATAATGTGTTAGATCTCAATGTCAAAATAATAAAATACTTTCCTAAATATTCTAAAAAAAATACATGTTAACTACTTCATCAACTTGTTTGATTGATTTCTATTTTTCCCCCTTCCCTACACAATCATCCTATATAATACTAAATCAATCCTATCATATTTTTACATAATTCATCAACCTTTTATTACATAACTAGCCCATTCCTATAGATGCAATTGGCCCATTTGATACTAAATTAGCCCTTTTATATTTTTATAATACTACATCATCCCTCTACCACTTAGTTAGTATCATTCAACAAACTAAATTGACCACATCATATGAACTACATCAGATAGAAGGTACTATATTAGCCATTTCTCAGTTTCCAACTAGATCATACCTTTGTTAGGTAGTCTACCACCTCCAACATTACTACATCGACCCACTGTTGTGTATTCATCCCCCAAGATTTATCTTTCCTTTCAAACTAAGTTGATAGGGATTACTTTTCTCTTATTTTGTGTTGACTTTTTATCTATTTACCATAAATTCCTTAGGTATTTATAGGTCTAATATTTTCTTACCCAATACCTGGTTCTGCCCTTAGTCTACCTAAAAATTACCTAGGTCATTTTTAGTATCTACAATTTATCTAACATCTAATTATATATATTTAACTTAATTTTAATTAAAAATTATCAAAAAAGAAATTAATTATTTACTTACCTGAGTTTCAACTTTTGTAACAACTAGGCATCTTCCATGTCATACTTTTCATCTCCTCACCATGGTCACTATCTAGGATCAAATTGGGTCTCTCAGCGAAATATATTTTCTTAGAATAGTAAAATAATAAAAGAATTAATTTTCACCCTATTTATATTTACTATTAAAAATTATTTACCTAACAATTATTTACAAGTAGATTCCATTTTTTTACCATAACTTTGTTTCTACTAGCACTTTTTCTGAACCACAATATATTTTGGAATGCTAACATTATAGAGAATTATTTCACATATTACATGTATATTTTGAAAAAAAATCAATTTTTATCTTATTTTTATAGGTTCACCTAATGTTCCCTATATTGGACACCTTCACATTTCTTTTAGTTCATTTTATACATAACTAAGGTAATTAAAGGTATGCATTTTTAAATTCTATCCTTTCATTTATCTTATTCACTTCTTACTACAATTTATTTAGCTTCAATATTATGTGTTGTTATATTATTTTCCTGAAGCACCATCCCATGTTACACTTGAGTGACACATGATGAAATTCAAGTGGGACATATGTATACACATAATATTTTCAAACTTTATCCATTACTAATTATTTCTCTCTTGTAGGAACCCATCTATTCTCAATATCTTTGAGTACCCACCTTAAAGGGTGCACCGATAAAGTGGTGGGCAGGCCATTGGTGCTCTATAAGATTATTATCCCCTATATCACCACTTGAAATCAACAAAAAATGTATCATATACACTTTAATAATAAAATATACCTCCCTTATGCATTCTTCAAAGTAATTCACCACCTCCAACAACCCCTACCTAAGCTAAAAATGCTTTTTGACATTTACTTAATAATGTCAACCTAGGTTTACCTTGTACTTAGAATATATTAGCATGTTACAGGTCTAGATCAACCTAATATTACTAAGACCAATATCTATTTTTCTTTTATTAATTAAGGATACATGGTTAACTAGGCCAACATTGTTAGCTATACTTTAATAAGGGTTTAGGGTTAGATCTAGCTATATATACACATCTATTTTCACCATTTTAGAGAGAGTAAAAAAGAATAACACCATATAGTACAAATATGCTTATCCACCATACTAATTGAGGATAATTACTTAGGGTTTTAATACTACACTTGGAGATATAGATCTTATCTTATGGATAAGTCCTTTATATGCATAGAAAATACATTTAGCCTAGAGATGACCTATCCTTGTTATCTTTACATACCACAACAATATCTTATGAATAACCTTGGAAAAGGGAGATATTGAGGCTCCATAGGTTGATCTTAAAAGGTAAGTATTCCTAACTCTTGATCATCCTTATTAAAGTAGGTAAAATTTCATTTGTTAACTTATATGATTCTTTCTCCCATGCATTAGGATTTTCTCTACATTGGCTTCAGTATAGATATTCTATGCATGTTTACTTTTATGTTTATTACCCCCATTTTATTCCACAAGATTTGGTGAGCACTAGGTTATATTTTAATTTACTTTGTACTTACTTTGTGAATATATAAAACATAGGACCTAGCTAGGGTTATCACATGGTATTGTTTGACTAGAGGCTTTGGAACCTTCTCTAGTTATATTATTGTGGTATGGGACCCCTTGGTTAGGTCTAGTGGATCCATATTTATAATGATCTTAATTATCTAAATGTGCCAACAAGTGGAAGGATAAGTGTGATTTATCTTCCCCAAGATAGGATTGATTTTTAGATCAACTTCACTTTCCCTTATATATAGATACCTTTAGTAGAAAACTAATTTAACCCATACTAACCCAAAAAATAATAGTTAAAGAATTAAAAAATGACTTAGAAACATGATCTAAAGAAATAAAACAACTCAAGAATAACCCACACACATAATTTTACTTGTGCCACCTACTCACAGGCCTTTCACTTCATCTTGTTTCACTAACCGATGTGGAACCATAAGGAAAAATAGTTTGGGAAAACATAAGGATAAAATCAAAAGAGAGTGAGAAATAATACAAATATAAAATATGAAATGAAATAAATAAAAAATAAAAAATGGAAAACAACAAAATAAAAAAAAATTATTTACAAGACTACACCAAGATAATTCAAACCTAGAAGTAATGCTTGAGTAATTGTTCATTGATAAGAAATGGGACATCTTCACTAGTTATAAATTATTTTCATAAATCATTCTCACCAAATAATAAATCATTATAAACAAATATTTCAAAAAGTTGGAAGGGTTATGTTGAATTTTTAATCCACCTTGATCTATCTTCACTTCATATGCTAGAAGTAGGACCTTTATGGTGATAATAACTAAGCAAGAGTTATTATGCATTTATGTGGATCTCCTTACACAAAAATCAAGTATTTAATGATAATTCAAGGGTTTTTAATACTTTTACATATTTTAATAAACTTATTAGGCATATGTGATGTTATAAGGTCATGATATCCCTTGTCAAGTCCTAATTGATTATTAGAGACATTTAAATATGTTTCTCAATGTGAAAATAGATTACAAGTTCATAGTATCAATTGAATGGAGCTTTAAAGGGTGAAATACAAAAAGGTTTCATAAGATTTATTTAGATATTGGGACACTCCTCCATATACCCTTGAAGTTTGTATACATTTTTCAAGAATATTTTTGACTTGGTTTTCCCCCTTATTTTTTACCTTTTTGTGGATCCTTCAAAATTATAATGTAGGAAAATATCATTCACAAGACCATGAACCATTTTCATAATGGTTTATAAAAAAAATTTCATGTTTTTCATCTAAATGTTACATATCCATAAGATTTTAGGTCTTAAATAATGGGCATTATCAATATTAACAAGGTCTTGAGCATAGTTTGCAAGTTTCAAGTCTAAGATAGAGCACACAGAGGTTTAATGATAAAATATCCTTAAATATCTTTATAAATGAATTTTTAGAGTATAATATCATGTTTTTTCACCATGATACAAATATGATATATCATCTAAGAATGCTTCCAAGGTTGGAGAGTCCTACAAGCTATATAACAAGCCAAAAAACTAGGTTGTAAGCATATATGAAGTTTACACATCTTGTCAAACGTTGAAAACAAATAAATAGGGAATGATGATGTTATAAAGCAATAAAAAATGATCTATAATACTTAAAGAGATATGATAATTGTCTATATACCAAAATAATATGTTTATAAGGGGTATATTTGACCAAATATCACATCTTATCATACGTATCCTTATGCATGGTATGAGAAAGGTTTGGGAATAGTCTTGATAAGTATTAATGCACACTTTATTGGTATTTAAATTTTAGGAGGAACAAAAAATCTTGTGGATATACTAATAAATTATTTAAAACTCTAAAAACATAGTCAAAAAGGATATACCAAAACACTAAGCCCATGATAGTGAACTTTGATTGTTTAAATCTTTAAGAGGCATGAAATAAGATTATAGACACATCACAAATAATGAAGAAAGGTAATAGAAAACTTTTTAGGTGTCAAACATGTTTCCAAAGTTCCAAATGGTCTACAAGGTGTGTGATCAATGATACTATCAAGAAATATGATGGGTTGCAATTATGTAGGTTAAAAATAAGATTTTAAGAAGGATATAAGGTCACTAACACTTCTTGAAGGTAGAGTTCTATAGGTTCATATGTTATGTAATATCAAATCAAGGTTTTATGATTTAAAAAACTTTATATAGGTCTATACTAGTGTTTTTCTAGGTTCCAAGATGATTATCATTCTAAGATAGTTTTATCACATGATCTTAAGAAACTAACAAAGTTTGTTACCAATATACTAAGCATTTTTGTAAAGTCGAATGTTTTTGAGCCATGGAGGCAAAGTATCAAGAATATTAAACATGATCAAGACCTTTGTACATGATTTAAATACATGTTCTATGTTTTCATGAGATCAAGAGAGTTTTAGGATCCTAAATCCAAGCATACATCTCTGTATACAAAGGTTCCAAGTTTCTTGACTGATGTAAGACTAAGATAAGAGGATTTCTATATATTCAATAACATTTATAGGTATGCATCCATGTTTTAAGGTTTCCATGATGATAAAAGATAGAGTATTCAAGTCTTAGAGATCCTAGATGAAGGTTATAGTTTTAGAGTATAATACAAACACTTTAAAACCCTCATACTTGTCTTAATACAATGAATACATGATTTAAATGAGACTTAATAAATTCTAAGCATTGTAAATAAGATTGCAAGGAAAAATAATTATTTATAAGGTAGATTTATATAATCTACACATTTAAATGATTTTTATAGGCTTACTAAGGTCTAAATCATAGGTTTTAATCATTATTTTATATCCTACATGTTTACATACTTACAAGGTCTCATTGACTATATCAATGGAAAATCTAAAGATTGTATCAATCGAAGACTTCCATACAAGTTTTAACTTGTTAGACAACTTATATGATATGTTCAAAAGGGTTTTGAACTCTCAAAACCTACCAATAGGATTTAATGCTCTCAAAGACATTTTAAGAAGTCCATGGTAAGATTTATTTATGATAGATAAGGTTTTAGAGTCACCAAAACCTAGTAAGCAAGTCTCCAATAATTATTTATAGGCACTAAATTTATACAATCAAAGCTATTTTGTAATGATAATACAAGGATATATAACTAGTTAAGAGGGTTTCAATCCCCATAAGGAACCTACAAATGATAAAAATAGAGTTATAGAAAAGGTTTTGACTTAGTAATGCAAGAATAGGGTTTTTGGAGATATATGATATCAAAGATCCTTTAAGGAACATGTTCTAGAGGTTTCAAGTCTGATCCTATAGATATTTCAAAAGGGCTTTCATCATGATTTCAAAACTTTTATATAGATCTACATCAAGGATACACAATTTCTTTTAAATATTATGCCAACATAAGAAGATTTGAGCAAAATATAATCTCATCTATAGGCTTGAATAGGATTTCACAAGGTTTTTATACCCTATGGGGGTGAAAGGATAGTGTTTTCATGCATTATTAGGAGTATATTTAGGCCTTAAACATGTTTCCATGGTTTTAATGATCATGCTAGGTCAAAATGAGGGTTCTAAAGAGGTTCTTAAATAAGGAAAAGAACACTATAAGGTTTGAGCATGTTTTAATCTCATCCAAGATATTTAACATGCCTTTAACTAAAATAAAACCAAAATATAATGCTACAAATAAATATTTCAAAGGATTCATGGTCTCAAGACCCTCTAAAAATATTATAAATTGAGTTTTTAGGGTCTAAAAAATATCAAAGGATGAAAATATAGGTTTAAAACATTCCTATAATAATTTTCATGACCATATAATGCTAATATCTAGGGGTTCCATGAAGACATGATAATAAAATATGTCTATAGGCATATTTCAAAGGTCTAAATGATCTTAATACCCCACTAACACATTTATAATAGATTTCATATAAGGTTATTGATTATCAGAGGTCTCTAAAGATGTTTTTCAATATTTAAAAATATGAAATCACCCTAAATAAATTTTTAAGTGCTGAGTCAAGTTATCTTTAAACTATTGAATGGTTTAGGTTGCTTAAGAGGATGAATAAAACATGGAAACAACTATAATCATGATCATTAAGAAGTTAAACATTTTCAAAGTGACTAAAATTGATGATAACATGTGCCCAAGGATCTATATGGGTGATTTAGGCCTATTTACATGTAAGAGACTTATCAAGGAATATAAACATTGATAAAAAATCAAGGCTAACTACTTTCTCTCTAATGATGGATTCCTAAGAGAAAGTGGCAAGATAAAATATATTTAAGGAAATAAAACTAGGTCTATTCCAATAATATAGTAACATGGGGAAAACTTTTGATCAAATCCATCATGGACAAACCTTCTCAAGGATACAATTAGAGATAATATAATGTGGCTTACCATCTAATATGCCAAGATTACAAGTAGGTATATATGGAATAAGTCAAAAGCATTAAAAGGGTTTAATTTTTTCAAGGTATTGGTCTCTCTTTCTACACATTCCTAAATTAATGATTGTAATTGAGGAATTTATCATGTATTTTCTTATCTCACTTCTTGCATTCTATATATATGATTGAAAAAAGAATTTTTATGAGCCCTTTACTTTGGTGCAAAAAATTTTACTCTTTTGAATATTTTACATTAGCTTTAGCCTTGAAATTAATAATGAGATGAGATTATATTTATTAAAATTTCTTACATTTTATGTGTAGTATTTAGATGGTTGATCTTTGGTTTGAGAAATCTATTTTTCATGTGTAATACTATCCAATTCTTCTTACCTTCATATAAAAGTAATTATTTAATAGGTTATATGTTGCGTATAATCAGGTTCATTTTAAAATAGATATGTATTATCCCCATGTGAACATTTTTAGGGTGAATTATGGTCCCTCATAATATTGTGTTAATCTTATTACCTTCATGCAAACTACTTATGTGAGATATGTATGAGTTGAAGATTTTGTTTAAGTGTTATTAGTTTTAAAGGTTATCTTATTCTAATTTAAGCAAGTGGAGGAGTTATATAAGATTTGCTGCATCACCAAATTATATTTTTAGTTTTCTTATATCCCCTTTTCCATGAAAAAAATCTTAACAATGATTATAAATAAGTATTTCTAGTAAGGCTTTAGGCCAATAAATTGATCTTACATTAGGTGCACATAGTTTAGGCATGAGATATCCTTCTCTAGAGGTTCATCCAAAGGAGATAATGTACCACACATTAGGGAGGTTACCATTATTAAACTAAATCAAACAGTGATCAAGAAGGTGAAATATTCATATGCTAACAATTTGTGACATGCTCAATGGGATATTCAAATCTATTTTTTAGATATGAAATTTGCTGTTATTTTTGCCAAGATGTAGATTTGAAGACATTATAAAATCACATGCTCACTATACAAGTTCTTGGTTTAAAATTAGTCATATCATTTTATGTCAAAATTGGAGACAAGATATTCTTTAAGATGTAAGAGTTATCAATTTTATGAATTAACTTTGTTTCCATTAAGGAGAACTAGAAGATTTAGGTCACCTCTTTCAAGGTCCTAAACTTCACTTCCTATAAGGTCTCAATATACAAATCCCTTTGGTAGGTTTCCTAAACCAAGAGAAAGGGTAGTTATAATTCCATTCATATCTCAACCATGAAATCATATTGTTTTTACCTTAAATGGTGGCAACCCTCTTTGCCTTGCTTAATGTGATGAAATTCTAGTTGTAGCCATGAAGAATATAATTTACTTTAGTGGTAAAAATTCCACCACCCATATATAAAATATTCAAGACATTATCAACATAATGCTCAGTACATAACATTATATTAGACATTGTAATTATGAGATTCGTTTCTATTTACCTCAAATGGAAATCACTTTAATGTTATAGAGGGTTAAATCCCAATTTATTACATAATTGGGATGAATTAGGAGAATATCTCAAAAAATAATTTGAGGATAAAAGTGACCATATATCACTAGTGGAGCATCTTACCACTATGAAAATATATCATCATGAAGTCATGGTAGAATTTAACTTTAGGTTTTAAAAGAGTTGGGATATGATTCATTGTTAATCAATCCTTCTCCAAGCACTACATTTATGTAATTTTGGAGATACTTAAATAGTGATATGGCTATTATGATTCAATACATGAGAGGAACCATCTTACCTAATGCCTATGATATACCTATAAGAGATTAAATTGACTAATATAGTCTATAAAAATATCTCTTAGACCATTAATGCCTTTTTTTCATGAATCTTCACCTAATCACCCCATTAATTATCCCTCTTGGGTCCATCTTCCCAAAGTAACAAGTAAACCAAATCCATATATTACCCCTTTTGATGAGATGCATGAAGTCAAAACATTGATAAAAAGTTTCGGAAATGATTTGGTGGATTTGGAAAGGTGGAAAGGACAACATAGTAGAGCCTATTAACATTTTAATCAAGAATATGAGTCCAATATGTAGTATTATCAAGGTAATGCCCAAGGACAAGGCCAAATAGTCTATATTAGGCCATTCAACACCAAGAAACTAGTTGCTAAAAGTTCTTCCAAAGACATTATTCCTATCCAAAATGTATACAACCTAAATTGGTCAAGAAAACACACATAAGGATACTCTTACTGGATAATATGAGCTTTTATTCACATTTATCTAGGGCCTTTTATCTAACTTGTCTTGGTATTACTACATTCCCTAGACATCTTTTTTGCTTATTCTTGAACATCTGTAGTATTGTGGACTTAACCCTTTTAGGCCTAGGAACATCTTTTAGGTATAAACCCATCCCCCCAAGTCCCACATCCCCTTGACAATAGTTCCCAAAAAGGATTACAGCACTGAAAACTTAAGGTGTCTAATTTCTAAGACTATTGTCCAAGTCAAATTTTGGCCCCAATAATTAATTTCTTTCATAAGATGAGTATTACCCATTTTATTTAATTCATGTCTAAGTTTCCAAATGTTTGCCAAATATAATAAAATATCTCAAATTATAAATAATGAGTCTCATATATAAATGACTATATAAGGCATTTTATATCTAGC
Source organism: Torreya grandis (assembly GCA_037957365.1). NCBI lineage: Eukaryota > Viridiplantae > Streptophyta > Pinopsida > Cupressales > Taxaceae > Torreya > Torreya grandis. The sequence goes on along the minus strand of JARHVA010007656.1, from coordinate 316,747 downwards.
ACTTACTATTTTGGCACATTAGACTTAATAAAATCAATCAGTAGTATAGCTCAGCTTCTCTTCATCGCACATATATTTGAATTATTGATAAAGGAAAGGCCTAGGTGAAATTCATTCTTGCATCAATTATGTAGATTGATTATGCACATTCCATAATGGAGAACTACATCAGATCTGAGACCCTTGACATAAGGGTTAATGTAGGTAGCTTTCAAAACAATAGGGGTTCTTGATTTTATGATCATTCTTCCCATAACGTAATTTTTCCTCCCTTTGTGCTGTAATTTTCTTTGTTGTTTCCATGTATTTAGGTTAATATAGGTACTTAAGATTGAATATGACACATAGTGAGCTCTACACAATCTTGAGATTCAATATTTCACTAATATAATGTCATAGGGCTACCAAATAGAACCTATAAAAGCCATACCACCATGACAACAACATCAAAAGTGGACAACAACACTGACAGTGGAAAACAATGCTAAAAAGTGGACTACAGTGCCAATTACTATGGTGTCCTAAGTTTTCAACTCCTATCCAATCTAGAAATAGAGTTTTGGGTCATGATTACTATAGTTTTCCATCCTTGCATATGAATTTCTAAAACTTGCCTCTTTCATTTCAACCTAGAATAAACTAAGTTTGATTTCTTTATGCTTCTTACTATATTGAGAAAAGGTAAAATACATATCTATTTACACAATTAGTAGGCTAATTGGGACATATTTATTTACCTCAAATTTCCCTCATAATTTTTAGAAAAATAATTTGAAATTATTACAAATTATTTAGGGGCTCAAAACTAATTTTCAAAATTCAACGTTAGTAGTTCTTTGTGCATTTATATTATTTATAGTAATTTTAAAATTTTTCTTTGGTGGTAAAATGGCCATAAAGGCAATCCTCCTTCTCATCCCATAAATCAATTTATAAAATTTTCTTACAGTTATGACAATAATTAGACAAATTTGCAAAATTGTACATTAGCTAAAACTATAGAAAATGATTTAATTTAAAGTGAAGATAATGAATATTATTGCAATAAAGGATATGATGATGTATGCAACGATGAGGGTGAATCACAAATATATTAATATTTTTATCTTAAACCCATCTCTCTTATTCCTTCTAATGAAAATAATTTTGATAGATGGGAAAGATACTTCTCACCTCATTCTCCTATGAACAATGCAACAAATGCACACATTAGTCATGCACTTCTAAGTGAACCTCTTATTGGTGATTATTTACTTCAATATGAACCTAATCTCTCTCCTTTTTACTACTGCTATGTTCAAAATACAACAATATAGATGTAATAGAATCAAATTACCAAAGCATAATTCAAATGATGCATTATGTGTTCCTAACTCTACTGTCTCAAAATAATGTTAAAATAATAACTCTTCTACTCTTATTTCTCATATTGAAAATTAAAAAAATGCATATACTCCATCCATGAATAACATAAATACACATGATATTCTAAATACCAATGATAACTTATTGCATATTAGAAAGAAATTAACTCTTTCTCTTACACCTCTCCCTAGCATTGATGAAAGTGATAATGAATATGATAGTGAACATTAAAATGAATATGAAAATGAAAGTGACTACAAAAATTATACTTAAAATTCTACTACTTTAAATGAGCAAAATCCAGATTGCGACAAGGTATGGAATAATGATGACTACTATGAATATAGTGAAGAAGAAAATGCATCTTATGCTTCTAACCCTTCTCTCACTTCTCTCAAATCTCATATATGTAAAAATTGTACTTCTATTTCTATGAATGATTTTATGTTTGATAATGCACATGTTAATGTTAATAACACATCTTCTACTAAATTATAACATGATTCACTAGAAAATAAAGATACCAATGAATCTCCCAAATAACCCCCACTACAATAGAACCCAGATCTTGCTCCTCACCTAAAGAGAATGGTATCTAACATCCCTCTAGTAATGTCCAAGCTACCATTACTCATATGGTTCAAGTGATCACACCCCCTCTTTATGATCCACTTCCTAAATATAGCATTCCCATAGTTAAAATTAATAATCATAATCGATGATTAAATGAACCACTTCAAAATACTAAATTACCATCCCAAGAGATCATCTCTTTGATGCATGTAGTTGGTGAACTAAAACACCAAGTACATCTCCTTACCTTGGGAAACAAAGATTACAAATATTGGATGGATGCCAATGATCTACATGGTAACCCTATTCTAAAGACATTCATAAAAGTTGCATTACCTAAGCATTTCCAAACACCATCATTACCTAAATTTGATAAAATTAGAGATCCATTCACATATATTAAGGCCTTTTAGAAGGATTTTCCACCTCATAAAAGCCCTTTGATTCTACTCAAGTTGTTTCAATAGACATTAGTGGGGAAGCACAAAATTGGTTCTTTCATCTCCCCATCAGTTCATTGCACACATATGATGACTTAGAGGCATTTCTTAGGCACTAAATTATAAATACATGCCCTCATGTTACTTATGAGAAGCTTTCCACACTACATCAAAATTATTTAGAGCCATTTAGCCAGTATATCTTAAGATTAAAGGCTTATTTGTTAAGATTGATATATAAACCAATAGATCTAGAGATTTAGCATATCTATATCAAGGGCCTTCACCAACCTCTCCTCAATAATCTACTATATTAGATAAAGCCTTGTTTCAAACATTTGTGTTACATATCTCTATCTCTATAAAATAAATTTGATTTAATTGAGGTAGATTCAATTGACAAGATCACTATAGACTTCATAGTAACATCTTCAGATAAATTTCTTACCACTCAGTACCCACCATGTCCTAGATAAGATAGGAGACTAGAACTAGAAAAGAAACTAATCAAGAATAAAGTGCAATATTTCAAAACACAATGTATAATATGCATTATAAATAAAAATAGTAAAGCACAATTACATTTTGATTCATATCAGGATAGCCCATCTATCATATTATCATCACTACTAAATAGGAGTTTAATCACATTACCTTGTATTCACCGATGAGATCTGCATCTCTTACATAAAAAACCACATCATCCATTTTTTAATTATCATCATATCCATGGACACAATCATGATAATTATTATGGACTCAAAGATTGCATTAATATATGTGTTGATCAAGGCATTATCACATTCACACACAGGGCATAGAGATCTCCTAAAAAATGGAACCTTAGACCTCATTCCTCCATGAATGAGTCATCTTAGGTATTCCTTTAAAGGAATCATTAGTCACTCATCATGATCACAATGTAGGTTTTAGGATAGAATCTCATAGGAGATCTTCTATTCTAATTATTTATAAAATTTGGAAACTAGTACAACAAAAGTAGCCCACATATAGTAGTGTAGTCTATGGTATACATAGTGCAGTTCCATATACATAACCAACAAAGTCATAGGTACCACAATAGAGTACTATTCTAGAGATATATTCATTATAGGGTCCTATCTCATGTAGAAATTCATTATGATTAAGACTAGTTATACCCACATTATAGAGTAATACTTTAGAAAGATATTCATTATAGCCAAGTTTTTAGGGTCTCATCTCACATGACAATCCATTATGATTAATATTAAATGAGCCCTCATCACAAGTTTTAGCTCCATCTCAACATATTTCACATTCATATACATCAAAGTAGAGGCCACAGAGTATTTGGTTACAACCAGATGAGCCTTTTTCATAGTAGATGGTATCAGCTATAGAGCACATTCCTACATAGCATGAGTAGTATGGCCACTTGTTCACTTGGATGATAAGGTTCAGATATTGATATAACATAGTGTGATATAACATACATTCATTTCAACATAAGTTCATAGCTTCACTTAGTATGGAATTAATGGATCCAAAGGTATAACTAGCCTTTGTATTCTTGAGCCACTCTTAAGGAGGTAATATGTGCATAACGATATCTTACTTTCCCCTCCTACTAACAACGAACATTCATAATCATAGATAGTCATCCCTAGACAAAACTAGACTATCAAATTATAGATATTAAAAAATCAAGATTACGCAATTACTTTACCAATCAAACCAAATCAAACATATCCAAATCACTCTTTACCAATCCCGAAAAATCAACTCAAATTTATCCAAATAAATTACCAATTACCATAACAAACAAGTTTTTGCCTACATATGATTACAATCTGAAATCAATAATCCTAACATCACAATTATCAAAACATTACATCCAAACATATGAAAACATCATATCCTATATCCCAAGTACCATTTACCAAGCACATGCATATTTAGAATCAATACTAGATCAACCATTTCTAAAGTCAACCACTTACAATCTATATACAAACATATTCCATAATCCATAACATAGATACATGAGTTCAAAATCAAATGAACACACACACACACACACACACACACACACACACACACACACACACACACACACACACACACACACACACACACACACACACACACACACAGATATATATATATGTGTGTGTGTGTGTGTGTGTGTGTGTGTGTGTGTGTGTGTGTGTGTGTGTGTGTGTGTGTGTTTAAAACTTTATGATATATATATATATATATATATATATATATATATATATATATATATATATATATCATAAAGTTTTAAAAACATATACATCATGTCAAAGTATAATCAATCATGAATAGGGGTCATTCCCTCACTCTTGGTATCACTCTCTCCTGCCATGCTAGTCTAATAATCTTGTCTAGTACTCAATGACTTTGTGCCTCCTCGTTATCCTAAATGCCTCTTGCACCAATTATCTTACTCCAACAAATAACAATAGACCTCACACAAGTTTTCATGTCACTGCTAGAGATCTATATAATCATCCATAATCTTTGATCTCATTGATCCATAATCAAGAAGAGGCATCTTATGACTATCTCACTCAGACCTTAGCTCATCTCTCTCTCCCACTACCTTAACATATGTTCCTATAGCTATAACATCTTGATCAAACAAATGAGCATACACACCAGGCATAATGGTCACTCTCTCTATCAAACCCTCCTCCATAACATCATCATGAACATGCCATGTAAGCTCATACATTGCAAACTCAATTATAGTCTAACATAACATGTCACACCCACCACTAACCCAAGTAGGTGCCTCACCCTATACACCTCCCAATCTACATACACACATAAGAAGGACAACATTAAATTAAATGTGTAATTTCAAAATAAAAACTCAAGCATAAACATAGAAGCAATTCAAATATAATTACTAATTACCTCCGATCATTTAGATTGGCTCAAGATCCTTGTATGTTTGGAAACACTCTATTCATAGGGTAAAATAAAACTCGCCACTCCCTAGCCCAGCATGTAGTGTATCCCTCTATACATCCCACATCATCCACATTAAGAACATCTATAACAACATCTTATGCATCCACAAGTAAAGGTGCCAACTCAACCTCAGTAGGTCTTGCACCAACCCCTACTCTCATTAGTGCCCATGCACTCCTCAACCATACCCATGTTATAGGAAGAACATCTTGTTGAAATCCAAACTACTTCATCATGTGTTCATACTAAAATCACTCATAAACTCTAGGCCAATGATCATGTAATGATTAGCTGACCCTAATATACCATAGATGCTCTCCATCCTTAGGTCATCCTGAGAATCCTTTATATGGCCTCCATATGATATCATGGACCACCAACCTATCTATCACCCTCCTATAATGATCTATCCCATGGGATATAGTAGCCAACTCACTCATCCATCACTCACCAAATGGTTATGGATATGCCCATCTTACCCTCAATAACTCAATATGTTACATAACTATGTGCTCATATGCCTATCAATGTAATAATGTGGCCACACCCACACCACCACTAAATGCCTCTTGATTAAATCTATACAAATGACTATACAAGTGGGCAAGCATAGTCCTACCCCATGAGAACACTGTACCATACATCTCAATATTGTGAACCATACTATACATCCTATAGGCAACAGACATTGTACTGCCATCCACTACAACAAATGAGGCTAATAACATAACTAACCATTTCCAAAAGTGCAAAACACTCAATTACACAATCACTATTAAAATCACATCACTATCATTGCCTCAGTGATGTACTCTTTCAAGCACCCCAACAAAGTATCTAGATGTTTGATCAATGACATCTATACCCATATCATCTTGAAATGTCACATGCCACCCATTAATTGACAAATGCAAAATATGGTATGCATCCTATAAAGTAATAGTAATTTCCCTAGTAAGAAGACAAAATGTACCAGTATCAACATTCCACCTCTCACATAAGGTAGTAATCAAATACCTATACCATTGCATAGTACCCAAGTCACATACATGACCTAATCCAACCCTATCCATCATAACATGCTCATCATCCAATAATGGCAACATCCTTAGTGTCTCTATAACCTGGTGTCTATAGAACTCTCTTATCCACACCTCACCCTAAAAAACACAAAAAAAAGTAATATATACATTACGTAACCATGCCAAGTAAACAACCAAACTATACAACATCAAACAATAAATCAAAAACTCCAAAAGTCATCAACAGTGGACATTATCACTACAAAAGGACATTAGTACTAGATAATAGCATTGAAACCTAGACAATAGCATTAAACCTTGGAAAATAATGCTACCTATAGGACAAGAGTGTTATAACTATTCAAGCATCTTTTTAACCACTCAAAATAGCTAAAAAATGACTAAAATAGGCTTCTAAATAGGTTAAAATCAAATGACCACCTTACTCACCAAGCTAATCTCCCCACCAGCCTCAATTTAGGCTACCAATTGCTGAAAATGTGTCATAAAAGGTGCTCATCTCCTTGACATATTGAACTCCAAAGCTCCAATATCTCAAACTTGTCATTGCACAAATGAGCTCAAAGTCAATCCAAATTCTTATATCAACCAACTATTTTATTCAAAAGTAAAACACTATTTTGCTCATAACTCAAGCACCACATCTTTATTTTACAAACCATTTTGATCTTCTGAATCATAATGATGACACATTAAACATCACATAATCTCTACTCTTTCACTAATTCATTCACCTACTCTAGTATTCACACACCTTTCTAATACCTAGGCATACGAATTGGTTCCCACCAATCAACACTCATTCAAAACATATAAGAAATCTAGCCTATTCAAACAATGAAACAAAGATACCTTTCACTCCCAGTAATTAAATTCCACCAATTAAAATCTAGACTCTCAATAAATTTAATACATACCAAACCAAGTTCCTATACATTTTTCCACTAGTCATCACTTTTGGCTCAACCTCCTCTATTATAGATTTCATTCCTCTCCCCAAAAGGGGGGCATCTTTCCTACTATTCCTATTCCTACACCTATCCACTCTCATAGATGAATACACCATGGTTATCACACTTCTAATAGTCAAATTATTAGATTCAACTTAGATGGTCAAGATTATATAGTGGTTCAAACTATATGGGTCACTTAATATTACTCAGCTCAGGATTATATAGTGATTAAGATTTCAGTGGGTCACTCAAGATTACTTAAGACACTCAAATGGATACACCTTCATTTTATAGATATAAAGACTATCTAGATACCAAATTTAGGGGCATGTACATTACTACACATCTCATGCATACAAATTCATACAACATGGCATAGTTACAAACCAGATAGTAGATTATAGACATAGTGTAGATCACGTTATTTTTGATCTCTAATTTTGCACATGGGACATGACACGATAGATAATATCACATGTGGTTATATAGATTCTAAATTTTTTAAATGCATCACTCACATATCAAATTTGGGGACATGATACAAATGTTCATATCCTCCATCTTCCAAGATTATATAGATTATGATGGTAGGACACACCATCTTCTTCTTACACATTTTACCAGCATTTTTAGTTTATACCTAGGGAATACCTAGGTTATCACTAGGTTGGACTATATGGTCATCTATAGAGATTTGTCCATTTTATTACTTAAACTTATACCCAGGAGTTTTTGTAGGATAGAGGATAGACATTAGTTTTGGGCCTCTGAGAACTTCTCAAATTGAGTTCAGATTATTTAGATTTAGTATAGGGGACATCTATTATATGGATTCCTTCCTTCTCTAGGCACTATTCAAATTTAGTATAGGGGACATATATTAAAGGGATTCCTTCCTTCTCTAAGAACTATTTATATTTAGTATAGGGGCATCTATTATAGGTATTCCTTCCTTCTCCATGCACTATTCAAATTCAATACAAGGGGCATCTATTATAGGGATTCCTTCCTTCTCCAGAAACTATTTAGATTCAATATAGGGGGAATCTATTATAGGGGTTCCTTATTTTTATAAGCATTATTTTAGTTCTTCATCCACTTCCCTAGTTAGGAAGTTGGACCCTTTTTAGTACACTTATCCTCACATAGGTAAGTTCAGGTATGCATCTTCTTTCTTTCTTTTACTCTAGTACTTCATTTCATTGCATCACTAGATTTAAAGGGGGAAAATGTATACAACCTAAATTGGTCAATAAAAAAAATATATTATGTATTTTCATAGTTCTTTCACAAGAGAATTTGACTGGATAATATGATATTTTATTCACACTTATCCAAGTCCTATTATCTAACTTATCTTGGTCTTACTACATTCCCTAGACATCTTTTTTGCTTATTCTTGAACATCTATAGCATTTTGGACTTAAACCTTTCAGGGCCAAGAATACTTTTTAGGTCTAGAACCATTCCCCTAGGTCCCACATCCCCTAGACAATAGCACCCAAATAGGACTATAGTGTTGAAAACTTAGGGTGTCCAATTTTGGTGCTATTATCCAAGCCTAATTTTGGCCCCAATAATCAGTTTCTTCCATAGGATGAGTCTTACCCCTTTAATTTTTTTCATGTCTAAGTTTCCCAATGTTAGCCAAATGCAATAAAAGCTTCCAAATTCAAAATAATGAGTCTCCTATATAAATTACTACACAATGAATTTTATATCTAGTACTTACTATTTTGGCACATTAGACTTAATAAAATCAATCAATAGTATAGCTTAGCTTCTCTACATCACAAATAAATTTGTATGATTGATCAAGTAAGGACCTAGGTGAAATTCATTAGTTATGTGCATTGATTATGCACATTACCTAAGGGAGAACTACATCATATTTGAGACCCTAGGCATGAGGGTTAATGTAGGCAATAGTTAGAACAATAGGGGTTATTAATTATGTGATCATTCTTCCCACAACCCAATTCCTCCCCACCTTTGTGCTTTTATTTCCTTTTATGTTTCTATGTATATAGGTTAATATAAGTACTAAATATAGAAGTTGACACATAGTGAGGTCTACATAGTCTTGAGATTCAATTTTTCAATGACAAAGTGTCATAAGGATGCCAAGCAGAACCTAGAAAAGCCAGACCACTAGGACAATAATGCTAGAAGTGGACAACAATTCCAAAAGTGGAAAATAGTGTTGAAAAGTGGACTACAATGCCAAGTAGTAGGGTGTCATGAGTTTGACACTCTTGTCTAATCTAGAAAAATAATTCTAGGTCCTATTATGATAGTTTGTTATCCATACATAGTAATTTCTAGACCTTGCCTCTTTTGTTTCAACCCAAAATAAGCTAAGTTTGATTTCTTTACACTTCTTACTATTTTTAGAAAAGGTAAAATACATATTTGTTTACACAAATTAGTAGGCTAATTCAAACACATTTACTTACTAATTTTTATTTACTCAAACCTTTATTTGCCTAGGAATTAGACATCTAATTCCCAAAAAGAATAAAATAAAAAATTAGTTTAATACTATGAATGGTGTTATCCATGTACCCAACCCCATAACCAAAATGCTTATCCAAATGTGGTTATTATCCAAGATCTAATTATTCAAATTACATCAATACTTAAAGATTATCAAGAGGGAATGGCTCTAAAATGGAAAGAATCTCAAGAATATATGACAAGAGAGTCTACCTAATTGAACTAGAAAGAGTTTTTACTTGGTGTGAATCAAAATGAAGTAGTAAATAAGGGAATCAATCCAATATAATACAACACAAGTTACAAGAAGAGAGCAATGGAAGGAGAAACATCTTTCATCACTGGTCAAGAATCTACTTAACAAGGATCACAAGAGCCTAATAAAAGGGTAAAATATAAATTAGGGTGCTAATAGGGACATTCAATCCAAAAATAAACATCCAATAGGTCAAAAATCAAAAGAATATGCTTATGATACCAAATTTTAGTCAAAGTTTGATTAGATTCCATTTATTATGGTAGTGTAAATGAAGAGAACCAATCTAAATGTGATAATGTGGGAAGCACTCTCCATTCCATCACAAATGGATATATTTCAAGAGGCCTTAAACCAATTCTATCAAGCAAGCAAACCAATAAAAGGTGCATTAGCTATTCCTATAAGTTTGTGTCAACCAAGGGAGGGAAAAATAAGTAAGAATATAAATCCACCTTCCTTCTACATCTACCTCATCATTATTAATCATCTTGTGCAAAATTATCTCAAAGGGTAAATAGTAGATAAGCCCGAGAATAAAGGCTATCACCTAGGATGCGACATTAACTTAAGTAGAATGGGGGCTAGCCTAGGTATTAAAAAAACCCTTATGGACCTACTATCCTAGATCAAAATAGAATTATCTAAGAATAAAAATATGAAATTCACCACATTAGTGCCATCAATTTTTTTCCAACCACTTGAAGGAGGAAAATTTAAGTGGCACTACAACACTTAACTCTAATTGACAAGGAAATTATAAGTCAAACTCTCATCCAAAGTGGCATAGGAGATTGGATGATGTGGTGTCTTTCCTTGGAGGAGGTAATTAATAAAAAAATATTTTATTTGACCACCACTATGCCATAGTTGGATCCTAATATCACTCTACCAATATAATAATAATTTGTAGAGATAGTGGATAATCTCATCATCCACTCTAACACTGTATTCAATAGATGACTCATCAAAATTAAGGCTTATGAGGAATATAAAGATTTGTTAGGGATACTTCTTGGGGAAACTTAGGCCAATAAAATATAATACAAGGATTAGTAATGAAAATCAAGGAGAAATTAGAGGATGTATCCACCTACTTAATTTACTTGCTTAGGTTCATAATCAATGTAATAATATATCTTACAAGACGGGCATTATTTATTCTAACAAAAAAATTTACTACAAATATTGTTGCAAAATTTTAATATGAAAAGATAATGATAAGGTTTGAATGCCCTTTGAGCATAATGAGTGATCAAGGAAAATACTTTGTAAATAATACAATTTTATAATTATGGAAATGTTTCCCAATCCAACATCATGAAATTAATCCTTATCATCTAAAACAAATAATGCCATTGAAGTATTCAATAAGGTATTGGATAAAGTACTCACAAAAGCATGTAACATAGAGATAAGGGAGTGGGATATAAATATACTAATAGTCTTATGGGTGTACTACACCACCTATAAATTATTAACTAAATAATGTGCCTTTTAATTAGTCTATGGACTAAAATCAATGATGATAATGGAATACATGTTGCCATGTTTTAAACTTGCAGTAATATTCTAGATGAATGATAGAGACTATATTAAAGAGAGACTATTATAATTATAAAAACTATATGATAAACTT
>JARHVA010007656.1:187500-300000 GCA_037957365.1 Torreya grandis | reverse complement strand
TGAAGGAAGACTAAAATAATAAAAAAAAAATAAAGTTGTAGAGGAAGAAAGGAAAAATCAAGAAATATTAAAAATAGATTAGATGATTAAAAAGAAAAGGAAGTTGGTGGAACTCAAATAGAAAGAGGAAGAGGACCAACATAAATAAGATATCGTAGAAAGTACCTTAAGAAAATTTAGGGTCAACCCATGTATTGTAATAATTAATATGGATCTGCTATCCTAGATCAAAGTAGAATTGACCAATCATAAATAGAGGACCTCCACCATTCTAGTCATAGTAAATTCTAGCAGTGAATATTCATTAATTCATGAATAATCAATTTTTTGATATTTTTGAGGGATAGTACATAGGTCTAGGTCACCTAAAAATTTAGAATGTAAGTTATTTTATGGGTCATCTTTCCAAACATTTACAATAATTATGTGGTTAACCATCCAATTCACATTATATATAGTAAATATGATTACATGGGTAACCAACAAATTATACTTTTGGTAAAGAAAATTACCAAATGATATCAAACAAGTAGCTATTTGGTAAAGGCAAACATTTGTCTATATCATATTATCAACCGTTTAGAACCATATCAAAAATAAGTGAAACCAAATGGTTGTATCATTCCTACACCAACTGATTGTAAGTGTACCACCACTGATTGGTTGTATCTTCCTTTCAATTTTATGGCTGCCTCCACACCACCACCGAATGGTTACATAATTTTCTATAATCAAGTAGTTGCATACGTACTATATCTAAATGATTGCATCCTAGTTGTCTTTATTTTTGTCATCCCTATAAAAACCAATTGGTTGCATCATGTTGAAATTGACTGAATGCATCACTCATCATCGCTTAAAACCATTTATTTACAAGATTTATTTTTGTTTTCTACATGATAAAATGGAATCTAGTGGTAATGGTAAAATGATATGCCAATTATGAGTAAAACCAAGCATATTATCTTATTTTAGAGACCTAATAAAAAAATGTCATGCAACCACAATGTACTCAAAATACAAGTACTTATTAAGTTTTTTTAAAAATTTGTAGTAAATTTGATTTTAACTATTAAGAATAAGATCAAAACTCTCTTACATGTAAAAATCCCCATTAATAATGATTATATTTCACAAGAAAAAATTAATCATAATAACATGTCAACACTTGAATATTTTATTGATGATGACATACCACCATTTAAAGATGCTCCTCTAGGTCTCAATGATAATGATGATGAAATTTGTTAGAAGAGATTTTTGGTTCTCATCAAACACCAAATTCAGTTCAAAATTCAAATCAAAAATATTTGTGAAGGAAGATATGTAGATGGATAATTGAAAAGTATTTTAAGGTGGACTGGGAAGAAAAATTTACCTTCATTGGACCTGTAGATCCTAAAAATGGTAATGATATTACAACATAATGTAAATCTACAATATGTAGTTGGAAACTAGTAAAGAAACACAAGATGCAACTTAAGTTGAACACAATTTAGTAACATTGTGGTAAAATATGTGTCAGTGAAGCACATAGATGGACAAACAATAAGAACACACATGAAAAAATGAATAATAATTCATCAATGTAAGATATACACATGAGTATGAAAATGATTATAAATGTCAAAAATATCTTGCTGAGAAAGAGTGAACAATCAAAGCTCAATTTAAAAAAGTTGTGCAATCTAATTTAAAGGTCAAATATATATAGTTTCTACTATATACCATATTTTTAAAAAGGGTAGACCTATTTTTAATTTTTTAGATTATAAGATTTTATTTCAACATAATGGATTTCTTGATATTTTACAATTATATTGGTTGATAGTTGTGCTTATCAAATGGAAAAATTTCAAGCAATGGTTGAGGAGGATTTGAAAGAAAAGTTCAAAATTCACTACTTATCTCACTGTCTATTGATGAGGTCACAAAATTTTACAATACATCATGGATTTGCATGCATGTTTATACTTTTGAGAACTATTAAAGGGAACCTCATATATTAGTTATTCATAAAATGGTAGAAAATTATAATTACAAAACATTCACAAATTGGTTATATCTAATTTGAGGGATAAAACTATGATGGATGATTATGAAATAGATACCACATTGATGTCTTTTGGGTTTCATAGTGTATCAGTAATATAGGGGCATAATAATGGTATTTGTGTTTACATTCAAATGATATTTTCCCCATATATTATTTTGATTCATTACATGGCTCATAAGATTAATTTTATATATAGAATTATTATCACCTTTGGTAATGTCACAAAAATAGAAGATCTCATTTGTGAATTGCATGCTTATATGTCAAGCAATCCAAAAAGATTGTTGTATTTCCAAAAAAAATTCATAGGAGTGATTTATTCTAAAAGATATCTAAAATATATTGATACAATATGGATTTGTATGAATGAACCAACATGCATGATTTTTGAAGAATATCCATCATTAGTATGTTTTATGTATAAATACCATAAGTTGACAAGGCAAAAAATTCTTATACTATTTAACATATTTAGGAAATAGTACTAAATTATGCATAATTCTCCCAATGTTGAAATAAATGAATTATTTAATGAAACATGATCAAGAGAGATCCATTTATTATCAACTTCATATAATTGAGAAAATGAGTATGTTAATCTCTAGATATATTATACACATTGAATGAAAACTTTTAGGGAGTTATTTCTACTAATTTAAAATTTTGAAAGATATTAAGAACCTTGAAATATATTATAAATTTGATGTCAATGATCATATTTCTATTTTCATTAATGGAAAGGAGATACCAATTCACACTTTTTATAGAAAACTTGATTTTATGGGAGTTAAAATTGAAGAACTACTGTAATAGATCTTTTATATTATACTATTTTATGTGAAATGGAAATGAAATTGAGAAGAATTTCATAGAACTTATATACTAATATTAGAGATTAATTTTGAAGGGATGATCTATTGGAGGCCATGGCAATTATGAATCCCATATTTTGGAAGAGCGATAATGATCAACAACTAAAGAGTAATTTATTTCAAAAATACATCTATTCTCTTAATAATCATTTTATTATATCTCAAGATGTCGATGGAGTTGAAATCAAAGGTATTTTTGAAAGGATTTAATGACATCTTAGTCAACACATTTTGGAATTATAATGATTGATAAATATCAATGTCTAAGTGAACCAATAGAAAATGGTGAAATTACATGATTATGGAAAATACTTTATCCTAGTAACATCCTATAGGAAAATATTAGAGAATATTTTTTATTATATGAACTTAGTCAAACAATAATTTTGGGCTCAATGGTAGATGAAAGAGTATTTAGTGCATTATATTTTAATAAGTCAAAACTTCAAAATAAATTGGATTAAAATCTAGACACATGTTTGAGATTGTATGTTTCATGTTATGTTGTGTACATGTTTCCTTATGAAATATCTATGGAAATATAGAGTTCTCTTACTAAAAGAAGTGGCATCAGTAATACAACAACCAAAAGAGATGATTTAAATATTAACACTAAATATAACACTGACATGGTAGATGTAAATGTCACTTATGATGAACAAGTTTGTCAAGGATTATTTCACCTAAACAAGTTTTAATTTTATATTTATTGTAAGTATCATTATATGAGATCAAATTTCATATCCTTTTTTCTATTGTAAAAAAATTGAAATATTTAATTCATAAAAATTATTGATGGCATTGTTATTTTCTTAATACATGTTTTCCATAATTTAATCCATTGTCCATATAGATTACCCCTTTATGTAATTGGTTCTTTAAATGGATCATAATTTATTTGAATTTTTTAAGATGGTATTGTTAAACATATATTTTTATTA
This sequence comes from Torreya grandis, assembly GCA_037957365.1. Lineage (NCBI taxonomy): Eukaryota > Viridiplantae > Streptophyta > Pinopsida > Cupressales > Taxaceae > Torreya > Torreya grandis. Next base: position 296,131 of record JARHVA010007656.1, on the reverse strand, counting down.
TTTTTGAAAAAACATAAATTTTATATTTTATAACAATATTAATAATTTATACCTTAAATTATAGCTTAAAATTATGAATACTATTAAATTGAAATATCAAGACAAAATAAGTTTATAGGCCTATTGAACAAAAAGACCTAATTAAGAAGAAAAAGGACCTTATAAAACCCATACATCATTATAGATGTATATCAATAACTTTAAACTAATCAAGATTCAAGTGTCAAATAACAACTCAAGAAATAATTTCATCATTGAATTGGATTAAATCATCATGCAAAAAAATATATCCAAATTGAGTTAAACTTAGAATCAAATGTTTTACTCAGTTGATGTCAAATAGATCAATATAATTTCCATTGACCAAAGAAGTAAACCATAATTATTGCTTGGACTCCACATCCATAATGGTTCCATATAATCACAACATGTTCACTTCCAAAAATAATGAACTCATAACTAAATTAAATGACAAAATTAATAACACAAGCTTTACATTATATAAATGCATGATTGACACTAAATATAATGTTATCAACAATTAAAAAATATAGCTAAGACTAAAAAATGACACAAATTTGCACATGATCATAAGTAAACAAGACTAAATCACATATGATTTAAATTGATGCTCAGTCCAAATCCATAGCAAAAAATATTTGCATTCAACTCAGTCATGAATATAATGAAGATGACACTATGTTTTTTGAACTACATCAAGTTAGAATATACAATATTATTTACTATAGTAAATTTAATGCATATAAGATTTAAATTGAACCATAACACAATAAATCAAGCGTATTTAAAACATAATAAACTTATGTTTGGAAATTAAAACTTAACATTTGCATTTGAAATTATTGTGTAAAAAATAAAATTGTATTTTAAAACATAATAAATATTTTGAAACATCATAAAATATCTTTTTTTTTAAATTTTAATACCCATCCTCCATTTGCTCATTGCCACCCTTTGAAATCCATTTCTCCCCTTCCTTTGTGTCATCCTTTAATATTAACTCCATTAAAAGATACTTTATAGCAGAATTAATATTATCAAGAATTTCTCTTTCTTTATTCATTACATCTTCTTCTAAAAGAACACTTGGATCTACATCTATTTTCTTCTTCAATAAAAATCTTAGGGTCCATGTTGTGGTCTTTAATTATTTTCTTGAGTGTGTTGTCTTGTTTATTAAATAGGAAAGTCTTTTCCTTGAATGTAAAATTAACCTTTAAATTTTTTTCATGCATATTTCAAATGCACATTAATGACTTAGGCTTTATTTTTTATTTTGTGAGATTTTGCTTATAAGTAAAAAATGAAATATAATTAGATAAAAATTATAATAACTAGAATATATCTTTAAAAATGATGATAACTTACCAAATATTTTTCATTATCTTAGTTTTAAATAAAAATAGGGTTTATGTCTCTTGGATATTTTTTAAAGTAAGCTTGGGTTTTCACATTTAAATTTTCTAACATTTTTAACATAATACTCAAAATATTATCATTATAATCATTAGAAACTGAAATTAACCTAGATTTAACTTGATTGAATGAAATGTCAATCTTGTTGGTTCAAGTTAAACTAATGAAAATAAATTGAATCTCTTGGAGTATTTATGATGATTTAAAGTCAACTAAAAAAATTAATGAAATAAATAAAATAATAGGAAAATCAATTTTTGCAATGTAGCATTTATCATTGAAATTTGGAAGTATGAAAACTTGCAAGTAGAGATGATTTTGAATAAGGCCTCAGACATTTTTAAACTCAAAATGGGTGAAATGATGATTTTATAGACTCATAATCTCTAGAACCTTTAGGGGAATAATGTCCTTTTGAATCAGATTATTTTTGTGTACTAAATGCAAGTTTTAATTGTAACAAACGAACAAATTTTAAATTTTAAATTTGTAATTACTTAAAAATTAAACCATTTGGGTGATTCATTTTAATGATAAACTAACCTCTTTCTCATAAAAAGATAAATATTTTTTACTCATTTTTGGATGAACCACAGTTGGAATTGATGTTTTCTTTAGGTCATACAAGGTCTCATAGTACAAGGCTAAAATAAAATTGGAATAGGAAACTATAGGACTATGATTAAAAAATAATAGCTCAAATATAATATAATCCTAATGTAAATAAATACACACTAGTCAAATTTTAAACTTTAAAGAGTACAAAGAATGTAAACAACCTAAAAGTGAATGTCTCCTTATCTTCCCTATAACACTATTCTTACAATGAAAAAATGAGCAATGGATTTCATAAATAGATATAATATTATTTAAACTTGGATCCCCCTTTTTATTTGACTATCTACAATGAAATAAAAAAATATGTAATTAGTGAAAAGTGATGATCAATTACAAAACATTAAATTTGAAATTTGAAAAATAATGATGTAAATACTAGTTGGATTGATCTACAAGTTGTAGGAAGAATCTAAATATTTTTAATCATCATTATTAAACATCACTTTTGTGGTCATAGGTTTGTAATTATGGTGTGGAAGCCCTAAAAAATTATGGATACCCAAAGGTGAGATGCCAAAGGAAAATAATTTCAAGTTGACATGACATAAAAATTTATCTCATGATTGTCCTAACAAGACATTATTCATTTCATCAATATAGAATATGTTTCATACTTTGGCATGTAAATGAGGCCCCCAAAATTACACTTGGGAATACAATCATTTTATATATCTAGTTTCTATAGTAGTTGTAAATTATCAGGACATAAAAAATTATTGAAAACATATTTCCATGTGGAATCATGTCATAATTGAAGCTTGTCAATGTCGTAGGTATACTTCAATGGAAATAATGAGATAAAAATAAGAAAATGATTTTATAAGTGTAAAAATGAGGGAAAAGTTCATATTTATAAGTAGTGTTAAATCCACCATTGAAAAACAAAGGCAACTAGTTACATATGCAATTGAATAACCTCTAAATTGATTGGCTACATCATACAACTAGCTGACTAGGTTGGCAACTAGATGCATCATGTAACTAAATGATAAATATTTTTTATTAGTTTCATCATTTAACTGATCAACAATATTTTTTGTTTAGATGCAAAATACATCTAGATGGTGATCATTGTTGATCAGTTGCATGATGTAACTGATTAATGATATTTTTCATTTGGTTACATTGTACATCTGACAAGTTATATAGAAAAATAAAAAACTTATTTTCCACATCCATTTTACCTCTCCTAATGGAATCACTAGAACACCTAACATATTTTCCATGCCTATGAAAAAGTATGTATATATTTGCCAACAAAATCTAAGGGGATTTATGATAAGGGATCTTAAAATTTACCCTAATTATTATTAGAGTTCTTAACAAACTCATAACTAAGAGGATCACTCCTGCACACCATTACCACAACACTAATAACATAAACATTATAGAGAATAAATAATAAAGAATTTTTACAATATTCTCTAAATTGTATTCATATCTCTATATGGATCTCCAAAATGATCAAGTCAAAATACATGGGAGTGCTTATTAAATAGCCAAGGTAGGTTATTTTGTGCAAAAAAATAATGTTACATAAACATCCTATAAAATATAATTTTTATTATTATTGTACACTCAATTAATATGTGCACAAAATATAATAATATCTCCAATAATAAACAAACTCCTAAAATAACATTACATGCCTTACTCCAACACCTTCACTTAATCATAAAATAGGGAGTAAAATAGGAAATCAAAGAGACTAATGGGTCTCGACAACTAGGCTTGATTAGGTACCCATGTACAAAATCATAGTGAAATACAAAGTGTCCCTATTGTAACCAATCCATCTTATTAGAATACATGAATGATGAATAATTGTAACCACTAAGTCAAGTAGGAACTAGTACTCTATATAAGGTTAATTCTATAAAGAAACATTAAGGTCAAAACACTAGGAAAAAGAGTCACCAAGGATGAAATGTATCACCACAAGGTACCAAAAAACTAGTAACAACAACTAAAGTTGAGAGAGAAAATAACATATGTTACAAAGTTTTCCAAGAAGGCAAATGTCTAAATACTCAAACATAATGTTGAATAGGTGCACTATATGGAATGAAGGCCATCAAATACAAATACACTTGGTTGACTCAAAAGTCCCAATAGAAGTCAAATTTGCATGACTAGTCTGGATCCACTGCTTAATCACAATAAACATCTAACACTAAAATTCACCAAAATACTTCTTATGAAAAGAGACTATCATAGGTGTCGATAGTGAAAAAAAATTTGCCAACTAAATTCTATCTGTTGCTAGTATATGTAGTGCACCAAGGATTAACAAGGAACATGACAACTGAAGAAGTAGGATATACACTATACCCCCCATAGTGCTGATTGGGTGGAGTGATGTAAAAAAGGTGTATATGAGTGGATTGAATCCACTACTCAAACACTAACATGCTAACACTGTATTCACTAGAATAGCTACTCTTTATAAGGATATCAAGTAACACAACAAATCTAAAGGAGATTATCAACTATAAAAAAATGTTAAAGATATAGAATAAATATTTCTTAATAAAATGGCCCTAGTGGTGATGGAATAATCAACAACTTAAGATTAAGTGATTAAAATGGAGCATATAAACATGAAGAAAAAAACTTCATGACTCTCAATATGACCACAAATAAAAAAACCCGTATAACAAAAAACACTAGATGATGCATAAAACCTAGAATGCCATCAATTTGTAGAAGATGCTATCAAGAATAAGAAAGTTTCTCCTAAAAAAGAAGTGTGAAACACAAAATAGTCATCAATAATTTAGGATGTTAGGCTCTACCAAAATTGCATATGTGAGTACAAAAGTGGCATAAAAACACAATGCACACTAAAAAATGGAATGTTGAACTCTACCGATAATGCATCCATGAGTGCAAAGTGTGATGATAGGGATAATAATGTGGTAAAATAGGGCAAAAGGGAAATAATAATGACCTCCAAAAATGAAGGTAAGAAGGATTGAAATTTTTTTGTTTTATGTATGAGGGGGTCTAACCTCCTACCAGACTGGACCTTACCCTCTAGTCTTTGACACATGAGAGAAAGTATCAGAAAAAATAATAAATATACCCCTCTTTAAAATTATCCACATTATAATTTTTCCAGGTTTAAATAAAATAAACCATTAAAGAGATAATCATTACAACAAATTAAACACCACTTTAAAGTGATGATAGCCACATAATAAAATTGACCCATAAAAAAGTGATCATCCCCCTATTAAATCACCATTTATGAAAAATTAATATGCCCTAATTTATAAAAAAATTACACTCAAACCTTTTAGTGAAAGGAAGTTGAATCCATGGCCACCAAAAAGAATATTTTAATGGAAAAATCAATAACCACTTGGGATAGATATCACTTCAAACCCCATAAGGTAAAAACATTTATTTGAAGTTCACTTGAGCTTCTTTGTAATAATAATAATAATAATAATAATAATAATAATAATAATAATAATAATAATAATAATAATAATAATAATAATAATAATAATAATAATAATAATAATAATAATAATAATTAACCATTTAGGGTGTGAGTTTAGTGGAATTTTAGCTTATCTCCATAATATCCTCCCATTAGCACATTGGTGATAATGATTTTGGAGTGGTAGATGTATATGAGCAATAAAATCTATTATTACTAATAAAGGGAGTATGGGTACAAATCTAGGATTGTGAACTTCCTAGTTGGGCTCTTGGAGAGGGAGCTTTGAATTTTACATGAATTCATCTTTTCTAGTGGCCATATTATATTAATTTATTGTCATAGGTGGTTCATCACCTATGTCTCTTGATCTAGGCTATTTTTACCCACCATCAACACCATCTTCACTTTGTAAGGCATGATAACAACTAGATATGAATTATATTGGATCAACCAAGAGACAATACAATATAAATAATGAACATGATTTTAAGGCATGTCTCTAACATTTATACCTTGATTAAAGGCGTAGTTCACATAATATAGTTTAAATTGGAGTGTATATAGTCCCTAGTAACTCTAATTATGGTCAAGGAATTGACGACACTTATAGGCATAGGGGGAGGTCCACACCTATCATTCTAAGTCAATTTATTGATGAATTGATTCAAATAAATCCCCATAAATTAATATCCAATATTATTATGAAATCCCCTAATCCCTATCCCCAACCTAACATTTAAATAAAAAACTTTAAATTTGATCCTTACGGTTCAAGAGTTATTGCTAGAGGTAGATTTTAGTTCTAGTTGCCAGTGGAAGATAAGAATCCATTAGAGATAATAAGCACTAATAACTTTCCAAAATGGAGATTTATATAGGTTTTAAGTCCCAACATATGTATTTTAGGATCAAATCTAAGTTATATCTGAGTCAAAGCCATTTCAAGTCTCAACCTAATATGATTTTATTGACCCTTTATAAAAGGATCAAATATCTATGCAGGAGGACTATGACATACTTTTAGGATTATAGTTAAAAGATAATTTATAGTGAATTAATATTTCCAAGAGATATAAAAATAAAAAAAATCTACATAAAAAGCTCTTGCTAGGTTTGACAATGAATGCAAATCTGAAATTGATATAATGCAATATCTAATATAGATTTTTTCCAAATTGAATACATATGGTCTAGAAATGAGAGTCACACCCACAAGGAGAGACAAAGCCACAATATTTAAAATAAAATAACTTATATTGTTTCATAAATATGAATGCATATTAAATATTTAATCATAAATATATATGGCCTGGTTAGATTAGGCAAAACCAATAAATTTGATCAAATCAATGGGAGAATCTAGGTTGATAAATAATTGAGGAGGTGGCTATGATACCATATTAGAATTAATAATAAACTCATAACCAAAATTATCACTCATGCACACCATTACCACAACACTAATAATATAGACACCATAGAGAATAAACAATAAAAAATTTACATAATAGTCTCTGAATTGTATTCACATCTTTGTATAGATCTCCATAATGACAAAGTAAAAATACATGGGAGTGCCTATTAAATATGAAAGGTATCTTTTTTCTTGTAAAAAAATATTATTCCATGAACAACCTATAAAATATGAGCTATATTGTTATTGTGCACTCAATAATTAAGTGCACAAAATATAATAGTATCTCCAAAAATAAATATAATCCTCAAACAAGATTACATGCTTTACTCCAAAAATTATAGTGCCATTAAGTTTTATCCAAACAAATAAAGGAGGAAAAATTAAAGTTCCACCATATCACTCAATTCTAATTTATAAGGAAATGGTATGTTATAATCTCATCTAAAGTGCTAGAGGATATTGGATGATGTAGTGTGTTTCCTTGAAGAAGTAATTAAGAAAATATTATCTTATTTAAACATGGTTAGGCCACATTTTAATCCTGATTTACACTCTACAAATAGAAAAATAATTAGTAGAGATAATGGATAATTTCATAAGCCACTATACTGATGTAGTGGATAGATGCTTCATAATAATTGAGGATTGAGAGGTATACATGGAGTTGTTAAGGACACTTCTATGGGAAACTTGGAGAATAGAACAACATATAAGGATTAAGAAATAAAAATTAAGGATAAATTTGAGGATGCAACCACCTACTTCACTAGTTGACTACTATAGACAATAGATAATAAAGTTGAGTTGGAGGAAATATAAAAACAATTAACTACAACATCAACTATCTTTGGATCTTAGAACATTCCATCTATATTTGAAAGGGATAGAATGATATCATTGGATGAATTTTATAATTATAAAGAAAGGGAATATATATATATGATTAAATGGAAGACCATGGTGATTTCTTGAGAAAATAAATGGGGAAAATATAGGTCCACCTAAATACACATACTGATTACCTGAATTCCCTAGACAAATCTCCCACCCCAAATGAAATTATCCTAGATAAGAAAGAAAATGTATCTATTTAGATTATGATTGTAGAGGCTAATAAGTTAATTTTAGACAAGGATACTTTTTCCCATACTTTGTAAAGTAGTAGTAGCATATACCCAAGGAAGGGGCACTTACTCCATGACCTCTATCAATGTATTATAACAGTGACCAAATTTTTTAACACTAAGTTAAATTGGAGTTTTTTTTGGTACCTATAAAAACTTAAAGTTGTCACAATAATGAGATAAAGAGTTAAAATCCAAGTAAATGTTGGAAATATTATCTATTAGTTAAGTAACTACACCACATATACCACATAGTTAATTCAATTACCGAAATAACATAACACTCATCCAAGCTAATATAATAGAGGATTATACCAACTAAAGATATGGTAAGAAAGGATGCTTTATAGAGACAAAATATGACCTAATTAGAGAAAATACATGTCTCACATAGAGATTACTATTTATTTGTGATGTATTGGATTTTTATTTATAACACAACATATTATAATCTATAGGGATTCAAAGAAGAATATAAAATAATAGAGATATATTATATAGAGGTTATAAAGTAAAAATACCTATGTATTTGTGGTATATAATAGAGAGTATATAAACATCTAAATTTGGTGGTTATACCAATATATATAAAAGATAAGAGAGAGTAGAAAATACTATGTTCTATGTACTATGTATGTATTATTGTAAATATAGGTAGTACTTATTTTTAAAGTGAACACTAAAGAATTTAACTAATACTAACCCTTGTGATATATTATTTTCAATAAAATTGACCTACTTAACATAAAACCATCTGAAACCAACCACTTCATATTTAATGTCAATAATGCATAAGAATATTGATGATTTTTTAGGCATATAATATACACCAATCACTAATAGAGTTTCCTAATTATATGGTACTATTGTTAAGATATTAGGAATCATTAAAAATGTAAATATTACCCTTCATATATATCCAAGATTTTCCATCTTGAAAGACATTTCAATCGTTAATATTCCCACCTATTTTTTCATATGAATATCTTACTACAAAAATGGGAGGATATTTGTCTTTGTATTGGTCATATATGCTTCTTAGGACTAGATATGGGACATGGGTGACCATCAAGGATGAACCTATCACCAAATATCATATTGAGGCATATATGCCTAGTCTTATTAACATGAATTGTAATATGGATTATATTGAGGAGGATGGTGTTTTTATGAGACTACAACATATTTATATGAAGTTATAAACATTTTTATTGATGATTTGGAAATGACACATAATGAGTTTGATCCATATGAATATGAAAATTATTGTATACATAAGGAGAATTATATTATACCTAAAATCATGAAGTCATAAGAAGACCTTAATGGAGTATGGTGGATCTACTTTGATGGCTTAATAGATAATAATGGTACTAGTGTTGGTGTTATGATGATCTCTCCTAAAAAAGAGATATTTATTTCTAATAAGGTTTCAATTTATCTATACCAATAATTTGTTTGAATATGGAACATTGATCCAATATCCAATTATAAAAAAAGAGAGGAATCAAGGTGTTATAGGTATTTTAAGACATTTATCTCATCATACATAAAGTTAGAGTTCAAAGTGAAACTAATAATAACTTGCTAAAACCATACAAACATAGAGTGTGGCACCTAGTTGAAGACTTTTATACTTTTAACATCTAAGTGGTGCCAAGAGCTCAAAATAAACATATTGGTAGGATTGTAACAATTGGTTCAAAATATGACAATCTTCAAGACATCATGAAGGAACTAAATCAACATGTTAAGCTACTGATTAGACTAGTTGTTCCAAATAATGAAATCAATTAAAAAATGTTTGAAAGTGATGAGTAAATTGTTAATTTTTGTAATAGGATGCATAATTTTTTTCTTAAAAAAAAATTGAAATAGCAATATGAAGATCAGATTATCTATTTGAAGACCAAAAATTTCCCAAAATGATTGGTCAATTTGGAGTGCATTTGTGACCTAAATGACCAACTCAAGAAGGAAAGGATGAATATGACTACTAAAGAGGATTATTTTGAACAAGTAGCCATATCAAATGAAAAAATCTTAATCTTGGAAAGGTATGTACTAAATTTATAAATAAGCTTTAATTAACCTTTGTAGAGTATATGATGATGTGTTTGCATGAAGTTATGAGGATCTTAGAGGTTTTGATCTAGGCTTAACCCAACCTATAATTGAATTTGATCCTAATTCAAATCCCATTAGATAAAAACAAAGGCTGATTAATCCCAAAATTTGACCCTTAATGAATAAGGATATAACTAATCTTATATAGGCAAACACCATTTTCCTAATCAACATTCCTCTTAGGTGACTAATCTAGTTTTAGTTAGGAATAACAATAGAGATATTAGGCTATGTGTATATTTTATAGACCTAAATAGAGAATCACTCAAGGACCATTATCATCTTCCATCCATTGAACATATCCTCAAAATAATTATTGGAGATAAAATGTTTTCTATTATAGATGGTTATTCATGGTACAATTAAATCCTAGTTCAAGAATTATATTAGTTTAAAACAACCTTTACAATTAAATAGGGAAATTATGCCTAATAATAAATTTCCATTTAGGTTTACCAATGATAGTTTAGCCTTATAAAGGGTAATGGATATGAAATTCAAAGGTATCATTAACGATATAGTTTTGGTTTATTTGTATAATATCACTATTTTTTTCAAATCTTGCAAGTGAGATTTTGGATCATCTAAGCAAAGTCTTCAATAAGTGTATGGAATTTGAAGTGTCTTTTAATCCTAAAAAGTTTGTATTTTTTATTCATTATGGAAAACTATTGGGGCACATAGTCTTAAAGTATGTCCTTGGCATTGATAAAGAAAGGGTGAATGTTAAATTGTCTCTTATTTAACCCTAAAATGAATATAGATTGGAGTTATCTAGGGTTAAAGGGGTATAGATAACTTAGTTCATAAGGATGGTATATTATCTCTAAATAATGTTAATTATATGGTAAACTTAGATATAACATATTCTAAATTTAGTAAACTAAGATAAACTAAAAATAGTAAGTACAATTATCTTAGGTATGAAAATGATAAAGAAGAAATGTAATTTATTAGTTTTTATGATAATGAAGTTTTGTATCTAGAATAGGTAGAAAGTAGATTGGAAGATGATTTGGTAAATTATATATTGGGTACTTTTTGAGCCTTAGACACTAGAGTCAGTATAGGATGGTCACATCAATTCTACTATCTGAACCTAATGTAGGTGTATTGTATATAATACCTACTAGAAAATGATGTGACCACTTAGATGCTTCTAGGCTTGTCTTCACTTTCACTCTGGTGCTCTTAGATCTCTGTTATGGACTATCATTCCTCATGAAATTTCAAAACCCTATTTATTCATACTCATAGTGACCTTGGGGAAAATAGGTTAGTAGGAACATGGTGTCAAACTAACCCTAAATACACCTTTATCAATGAGTGTTTCCTACATATTAAATACTCTAAAGAGGGCCTTAGATTGATTTAATTCTCCCCAATATGTTGGCTTGTGTGTGAATCATAAAATATGTGGAAAGTAAGTAAAATAATTACCTAGATTATAGCTTGGAAAATACATATCTTGGGATGATCCTTTAGTAATTCAGATATGTAGATGTGTATTACCTATGGATGGTATAAAACTATGAATAAACAAGAAAGATTTTCTCAATTGAATGTTATTTCAATGCTATTTTATCTAAATACTAGATGAGGAATGAATGAGGATTGATCATGTATTTATATGAATCTATTTGGAGAAATAAATCACATTAAATAACTTAGGCCAACCATTATGTTACATTTCATTTGTAAATTATATGAATTTAGGGCACTAGACACTTGTGTCAAAGTAGGACATTTACATTGATGTTGGTGTCTACCTAGGATGCTAGTGTATAGAGAATAGGAAAGTAGGTACATGCTAATAACTTATAAAGGTAGAATATAAGTAGGTTTTAAGCATTATATTTTAGATATTAAGTTTGGTTCATCATATAATACTATTTGTACAAAGATATATGCCAAGGGGCACAAGATAAAGTAGATGCAAAACTTCACAAAGTAGGAAAAGTCAAGAATAGAGAGGAATAACAAAGTTCTAAGTTTCCCAAGTGTACAAGACTAAGGTAATATATAATCCATAAATAGTTTCTACATTTCCCTTCCATATAACCTAGTAATGAAATGCTTGGTCTAAAGGAGAAGAAATGTGTACTTGGGTGTGCATAATGTACCTTGTCTTTGATTGATTCCAACTTGATTTCTTTGCTAGTGGATGACCTACAACTAAGAGCATGTTACAGTGCATAACCAATGTATATGATCTAGAATTTAAAGTATTTATAAAATTGAAATTGAAAGATCAAAATTTAGGGGTATACATGTGCATTGATGTAACCACCTTGCCTATTGGAAAGTTGATTCAAAAATATATATCAATATAAGGATGTAAAACTAAGATTAGGAAAAATATGTATAAATTTTTAAAGTGCATGTATCCAAAGGGATAAAGAGAAAGAGAGATTGGAAGGCACATGCCTAAAACCTTGGAGAAAATGTGAGTTTCCACTTAATAATTGAGATTAGCTCAACCATGAAACCCAATCATACTTAAATCCTAGTGAGCATAAGTGAACAAAGTCAACTAATACTTTCAAATTGGTAAGAATCATGTTGAACCTAAAAACTTGGAAATATTGAGTGATTTGATCACCTCAACCATACCAAAAGTGAACCAAATATTTCAATAGACTAGCGTAATACAATCCAAAAAATTATATTCTTATGGGTGATGCCAGTACTTGAGAGTGTTTTGAAATATGAAACTAATTTATATTTTAAAATATTATGTACACATTTCATATCATATGCACTTTAGATATCTCTCATGTTGAAACTATGTACAATAATGGTACCAATGTATAAAACCCTACCACAACTATGAATTTGAATTATATAATTGTCTAATTTATCCAATTCATAAATTATATAGTGGGGGAATACTTTGTAAGAATGTTCTAAACATATAATTTATGAATTGGATAAATCAGACAATTATATAATTCAAATTCATAGTTGTGGTAGGGTTTTATACATTGGTACCATTATTGTACATAGTTTCAACATGAGAGATATCTAAGGTGCATATGATATGAAATGAAATGTGTACATAATATTTTAAAATACAAATTAGTTTCATATTTCAAAACACTCTCAAGTACTGGCATCACCCATAAGAATATTATTTTATGGATTATATATATATATATATACATATACATATACATATATATATATATATATATACATACATATATATATATATACATATATATATATATACATATATATATACATATATATATATATACATATATATATACATACATATATATACATATATATATACATACACACATACATACATATATATATGTGTGTGTGTGTGTGTGTATGTATATATATATAGATATCTATATATATATACACACACACACACACACACATATATATCTAAAAATTTAAATAAGTACTATTATCCAAATTCTGGCTATCACAGACCAAGTTCACAAAAAAGCTTGGCTTGTCATGTTTTATAACCTCATTCATATCCCTTCCATGCCTTTTGAGGTCTTCAGATGGTCTTTCTAATGTCTTATTATCATATTTTAATGTTATTTTCACAAGTTTAAGGTAATGTATTGTACTAGTTTTGTGTTAGTTTATGCATACCATGATGTGATTAAGCTTGGTCAAATGATGTCAAAGGTCCTTAGTTGTCTCTAAAAGTCATCTCATGACTTGACCACCTTACATGAACAATTTATAATTGTTTGGAGAAGTTAAGGTTATTTTGTGAAGTTTAAGGTAAAGTGTCATGCAAGGAAAAGTCAAAGGGGAAGATTGTGAATCACAAAGCACCATTAGCTTGCATATTATCATTGGTCCCTTGACCATGGTACATTATATGAAGTGTTAGATATATATTATTCATACAATTTCCTTTTGGGTAGAGCTTGGATACATGAGATTCTTGAAATTCCTTAAACATTGCACCAATGTTTCAAGTTCTTTGATTCAAGCATGGAGGTCACCATCCATGGATATTTTTATCCCTACAAACATTTTAAACATTTATAGGTTGAGTAAAAAATCTATAACTACCATTTTAGTTTAGACTAGTTCCAAAAAAGGATAAGGGGAAAGAAATACTTGTTGATTTTATAGAGGCCAATTATATTGACCTAGATACCCTTGATTCATCTTTCTATATACCACCTCCTAAAATATAAAATAATTTTACCATCATGGCCAATGGACTAGGAGAATAATTTACCCATGATACATTTCACATTGCCAAGCTTCCATAGAACCCCAATTCTTTTGGAAGACCTAAATTCAAGCCACCTTGCATGGAATGGAAATGAAAGGGAACAGACATATTGGATAGTCTAGATCTTATGATTTTCACATGGGCCACTGGCCAAGAAAAGGACCCACTTATAAATGATGAATCATGGTTATACAATGATAAACTAGTTTATTGTTATAAAAATACCAAGTATCCTATTCCTAACAAGATCATAGAGAAGCATGCCTATGAAGGAAGAGGGATCAAGAAAAATCACCAAGGAACACTTGAACCAATATCCATGACTCAATAAAAAATAACCTATTGTCTTAGATTTAAACCACCTGGGGTGACCCCACATGTCTTATTTTTGTTTCAACACCAACAACTAGCGATGATGATGATGCTAATAAAAAAGTAGATTCTAATCACAACCCTTCTGAAGACTTGACTGATACCAATGTATTTGACACTCATGCTATTTGTAACCTTAGATCAATTATTTTCCATAATCTACTTGCTTTATATCACCCTCAACTTATAGCCTTGGACCAACAATAATCCATAGTGCATGTAGATGAGTTTGAGAATGATGAATCCTTTCATGATTTTTCAAGCCTAATAGATAATCTTCCAATGGGAGACCATATACAAGGTTTATCAATCAAACTATATCATGTAGCCTATTTTAAAGAATTATTGAACACCATTATCCATAAATAATTAAATAAAACATTGATGTCCCATAGTTAAAACCTTTTTTATGAACTTTTGGACTAAGGCCAGTATTTTCATGAAAACATGTTTTAGGTACCATTCGATGGGGGTGTTCACCTTTCCTCAAACATAGTTTAGAAGACCACCAAAGATGATCTTTCCTATGGGTCCATGTTTAGTTCTAAATAACATCATACCTTCCATAGAATCATTCAAGAGTTTCTAAAATTGTTTGTCACATGGACATATTTACCATTGGGAGATTTTGATTCATATCGAATAGGAGAACTTGAAGATTCAATATAAATAGATGACTTTGCCATTGCAAGCCAATTTAAATCTTTGCCAACTATTTTGGAAGATGGTTTGACTCTTCTTGTGAAGGACAGTACAAAATTCAACATCATGACTCTAGATGACCCAAATTGGATCAAATTAGACACATCCCTCACTAAGGAGGCACATGAAATATTTATAACCCTTTTGAGGGAATGTGTTGACATATTAACTTTGGCCTACTTAGACATGTTAGATTTGGACCCCACCTTAGTTGTCTAGCATCTTGTTGTATATCCTGATGCCAAACCCTTGAAGCATAAATTGTGAAAGATGCATCTTTGCATTACTATATTAGTAAATATAGAGTTTTAAAAACTCTTATAAGTGATATGTATTTTATTAATAACCTATTCAAAGTATATTTTAAATATTGTCTTGGTTAGTAAGAATCTATAATAAATCAAAATTTGCACTCATTTTAGAGATTTAAATAAGTCTTACCCAAAGGATGAATTTCCTCTACCAAACATTAACATGATATTTAAATCCATATCAGGGTACAAAATGCTTTCATTGATGGATGCATTCTCAAGATACGACTAGATCTAGATTATACCAAAAGACCAACATAAAATAATGTTCACCACTCCATGGGGAACATTTTATTATCAAATTATTCCATTTGGCCTAAAAAATGTTGGGGCCACATACTAAATATCCATGAGCATCATATTTCATGATATGATCCATGATATTGTTGAAGACATACTAGATAAATCAAATACTAGGGTCGATCATCCAATAACAATACATAGAATATTTGAGATACTATGTGAATACAGGGTAATACTCAATATTAATAAGTATGTTTTTGGAGTTACTTCAATCAAATTTGTAGACTTCATTATCACTCACCAAGGCATTGAAGTCAATCCATCTAATGTACAATCCATTACCAAGATGCCACCACCTTTAAATTTGAAGCAGTTCTATACTTCTTAGTGCAATATCTAGTCCATTAGACATTTAATTTTTCAATTGGCTGATAAATGACATCTATTTAAACACCTATAAAATAAAGGTGTCACATTTCATTGGAATTAAAAATGCAAGAAATATTTTTAGCACTTAAAGGACTATCTAATAAATCCACCTATTTTGTTGCCACCTATACTAAGAAATCCAGTCCTACTATAATTACCATCCATAGGTAAATCCCTAGGGGAAATTATTTCTTAGCATGAAAATAATGGAAAATAATATGCTATGTACTATCTAAGTTGTACACTAGTCGTATATGAGCATAATTATATGCCCATTGAAGAAGCTTGTTTAGATATGGTCTTTATAGCTCTAAAACCATGACATTACATGTTAAACAATGAGACCATAGTTATTTCAAAATTATATGTTCTCTAGTATCTACTATCCAAGACAACTTTACAAGGATTAATGGATAAATGATCATGCTTCTCAATTAGTTTGAGATATAATAATTCAACTAGAAGCCATCAAGGGACAATTACTTTTAGATCAATTTACTAAAGTTTCCCTTGTAGATACCAAACCACTCACATTTCAATTCCCAAATTAGTCCATTATGACCATAATTGAAAAACCACTTGAGGATAAATATTAGAATCTATATTTTGATGGATCATTCACAACACATGGATCAGGGGTAGGTTTATTGATTATTACACCATAGGGGGATCTCATCCCTAAATCATTCTATATCATCATTCCTTGTACTAAAAACATGTCTTAATATGAATCACTCAAATTATGGATTTGATAGGTATTACAATATAATATTTAGCATATCAATATTTATGTTTATTCTCAATTAATCATTAATCAGGTTACAGGCCACTTTTAGACCAAAGATGACAAGCTAGTACTATACAAGGCCATGGTCAACACTCTCAAATAGAATATTAATGACATACATTTCATAAACATATAAAGGAATAGTAATAGAATAGTGGATGCCATGGACACCATTGAATCTTTGATTCATCATCCAAACAAGGCAAAGGAATATAAATTCCTCATTGAAAATATTCTAGCACTAGCTTATGAGCCTTCAATTGTCTCAATAATCTATAATATTGTCAGTCCTAGATATATATAGTATTCAAACCTTTATACCTACCTTCATGAACACATTATAATATATTACCTATCTCACAAATAAATTAAGGCCTTTACCCATCAAACTGCATGATATGCCTTACTTGGACTAACCCTATACCACCATATGTTTAATGGAACTCTGCTTCATTTTTTAACATTGGTAGAATCAAAATTAGCATTATGGGAAGTTAATGAAGGATCATGTGGATTCCACACTAGTATGGCCATCTATCCAAAAATATCCTATGTATCGTCTATCATTAGCCAACTATGGATGTAGATGTATTTGCTTACATTAAAAAGTGCAACCAATGTCAATGGCATGCCAATTTGATTTATTGCCCAGACTAGACTCTAAATCCAATTCTTATAACATGTCCATTTTTTAAATGGGGCCTTGATCACATTGGGAGGATTAACCCAACCTTATCTAGTGGCCATAAAAACATTCTCACTACTATCAAATATTTCACTAAGTGGGTCAAAGCTATACACCTCACTTACATGATTGGAAAAAAAATTACCAAATTCATTTTTAACCATGTCATTTGACACTATGGTATCCCATACAACATTATATATGATAAATTTAAATCATTTAACAGAAAGGATGTCAAATATTTATGTACCAAGTAAAACATTACTCAACAATTGTCTACAGTGTATTATCCATAAGGTAATGGCCAAGCAGAAGCATCCAACAAAACCATTTTCAACATCCTTAAAAATATTGTCAATGACACTAGCCATGATTGACACCTTCAAATATTCCATTCCCTTTTGGAATATTTCACCAATTATCATATGCTAATAGGAGCCACTCTATATTCCTTCATTTATGGCACTGAGGCCATTCTTCACATTGAGGTCAAGTTACCTTCTTTGTGAAACTCTTTGATACATGTTATAGATGATGAAGCTTATTAAGTATCTCACCTATAATAGCTATATTTACTTGGTGAAAAATTCTTGGCCATAGTTAATATCCTATAAGCATACCATAACCGACTTCATGGCCACTATAATCGGTGGGTCAAACATAGATAATTTGATCTTAGTGATCTTGTTCTTAAATAAAACCAATAGAATACCATGGAAAATAAGAAACACAAGGGAAATTTAAAACCTATACATCATTTTTATAAATTATTGATCTAGAGAATAAAATATTTTTACCCTAAATGAGGATGAAATTGATGTACCGATGAACATTATACACCTCAAGCT
The DNA here is from genome assembly GCA_037957365.1 of Torreya grandis. Classification (NCBI taxonomy): domain Eukaryota; kingdom Viridiplantae; phylum Streptophyta; class Pinopsida; order Cupressales; family Taxaceae; genus Torreya; species Torreya grandis. Next base: position 277,358 of record JARHVA010007656.1, on the reverse strand, counting down.
TTACTTCTTTTGAGAGACCTAAACTATTGTCTATGAGACCCATTTCCTATGTACCTTATTGACATTTTTATTTGTACCATGTTATATACAATTCTACCATACCTTTCATATCAACCAAATTTGTTTTAACCCTCCCTATCCAACCCATTAAACCTTTGTTACATTTAATTAGTTCTATAGGAACTTGAAATAAAAAGATTTAGATCAAGTTTAAATAGTTGTTTTAGTATTCTAGATAGAGGTTGTATTTTGGAATAGTATGACAATGGTTTGGTAGTTACCTCCTTAATTTATTAGTTTTTCCTTCATGTACTAGAAATTATAACTACTTTTGGGAAAATTTTAGTACCACCATAATGATATTAATTATAAACACATATCAAAAAATTAGTATACTTGACCTCTGCCATCATTTCCTAAGTATACCCTCCTATGGGAAAATTAGGAATAACACTTTTATCATGCCTTAAAGTACCACATTTCCATTCATATGTCATATAATTCCTTTTTCCTATTTTTTCTAATTTATGAATTTTTTGCTGCCTATTCAGATTCCTCCATTGTAAGGTAGAACTACAGTGACTTAAAGTCCCTTCTTGGGACTATGCAAGTAGCACTCTATTTATGTTGAGGTTATCTTAGTCACCTTTTTTCATGTTCTCACAATTTATGAGCACTTCTAAGTTTGAAATATCTCTCCATTTTGTTATCTTGGACCATTCAGTATCTCATCATTCTCTAATTGAGTTGAGATGCTCTAAAATTTCAAAAACATTTTAAAATATATCTAGAAAAACCAAAACATCAACCAATTATTTTCCTTAAGGATTTTGGGATCACTAGCTTTTCCAAAAGAAACCACTTGTCATTTAGTTTCCCCATTCTTACTTGCCTCACTTCTCATACTCGCTATTTTATGATTTCATTCCCACATTCCTCCATGACATCCATCATGTTTTCTTATCATAATTTTGTTTCTATCCCATTTCCTGGGAGAATAACATTTGTTCTAAATTTTATGTTGGACACTATGTCCATGAAACTATGCAGACAGTGTCCACTTGCCTAGTGTATCTGGAGTCAGCTCACCTACCCCTTCCTTTTTCTATCCCCCCATATTTTTTCCTTATTTTTTTATTTCCTATACTCTAGGGGTAATTTTCATCATCTTGTTTGTTATTTATGCTAACATTATACTTAACCATTTTTTGTTTTTGTTTCATTTTATGCTCTTTATTTTGTTTTGCTCCCTCTTTTCTTGGTGGTTTATTTATTTGTTTTCTTGTTTTCCTCTTTGTTTTGTTTATTTTTTTGCTTTGATTTAGTTTAGGTACACTCATTAGGTTATTCCTTGTGCATTATTTTTGAATCCATCCATATTCATTCACCAACATTATAATCCTAGATTTTATCTTTGGTTTATTATTTTTGATTGAGTATTAGATCATGTATCAATCCTTCTACATATTTTAGATAAATTCTCATGGTGTTTTATATCATATTGACTATCATCTTGTGTTATAACAAAAATACTCTTAGGAAGTCTTAAAAGTAATGTGGCCATGATATATTTCCTTGTCACCTAAAAAAATATTGATCTATCCAATCACACCCGACATATAGAGTAATTAAATAATGAAATAATTGTAATCCTTGATAGTTAGGACGTGTATATCCATAATAGAAATTTACCCAAATTCATCTCTCTTCTCTATAGTTTTCAAAATTATAATGAAATTTAAGAAAATAATTGTGTTTCCTCCCACTTGCATTGCCATTGATTCTAACCACCTCTGGGTAAATCATTATGTATCATCCCACCCATAGAGATAATGATTATAAATACCTTTGGGTAAATAATTATGTTTTGATCTATCTAGATGTTACATATTTTAATTGCCTATGGGGAAATATTTATCATTCTTATACCTAAATAGGGCACATTTTCATTATGATAATACTTATAACTACTTTTGGTCAAATCATTATCTCTATCTTCCCAATTGGGTCATGTTTTAATCCTACCAATGATTATGACCATTTGTGGGTAAATCATTGTTTTTCCTTTTAATGATTATATTTTCATTTGGTCAAATCATTATCTTATTACCCTAATTATTTTTTAAATGATTATAACTACCTTTGGAAAAATCATTACCTTTTTTATCCCACCTATGCTGATGATTATAACTACCTATGGGCAAATCATCTTAATTATATACCCAACTAGAGCAGATCCATATGCTAACTATTATAATTTACTATGGGAAAATGAGTCTTTGCCACCCCATTTTATCTTTTTGGACCCATCATTTCATCCTTTTGAGGGATCAATCACCAACCTTTTTTTCTAACTATTCCCTCAAAGGGGAATCTAGATCTCATCCATTTACATTGAAGTAGTAGGCATACACGACATTTTCATTCCTCAATAAAGTTATAATAACTTTAAATACCTTCCCAAATAGGGGCAAATTGTAAACACTTAAAACTAGCCACAACTAGCTCTGGACTAGACTTCAAACTGATTCCTACCAACCATTGTAAATTATGCTTAGGAATCACTATACATCCCATGTTTTCTTGCACATCATTCATCAAATCTCAAAATCATGTTAAGATATCCCTAATTGGGGTATTTTATCATATATAATAATAATAACCTCTCGTAGAATCATCTTTAATCACCTTGCAACATCTAAACTATCAATTTGGCCTATGTACCTATTAGGTGGGGCACTTGCACACTTGAATCAAATCTTAAAAGAGATAAAAGGGTAATATAAATCTATTAACAAACTAAACAAGATTAATTACCTATTTAACTTATTCATTTGAAATTAATAAATATCTAAAAAAGGAAATTCAAACATTCAAAATATCCTAGCCTTTCATCATTGCCTTTATGAGTTGTCAAGATCTTATAAAATATCTAATTTGAGAGACATGACTAATAATTATAAATCATAATTAATTAATAACTATTAACTCAAATAGAATTAGGTTTAACTCACCTAGGTTTAGTTTGAACCCATTCCAAGCCTAAATGTATTGAAAACATAATGACTGAGAGGGGAAGGGGGTGAATTAGTATTTTAAATCTTTATTTCACACGTATTTTAACATTCCTTAAAATATCAAAGCAATACAAAGATATAGTAATGCATAAACATTCATTCATATGAGCATAACATAAAAAATACACATATGAGTGGGAAACCTTCAAGCCCACTGATCTTTACAAATGGAACATATTCCTACAAGTCAAAAGATCAAATTTAGTGAAGCATCAACTTCACATGGAGCACCAACTTAGCTAGGCTTTAATAAACACCCGCTTGCAATGAGGTACCAAACCCCTAGATGAATTAGTACCAAATCAACCACTTTATTTATTTCATCACCTTCATATCACCTTATTTATGAACTAATTGATTATAAACACCTCTTCAACTCTTCACACTCTTATCCCTCTCAAACTTCCTTCTAGGCCTCTTCACTCAACTAACCTTCTTCTTGACTTGATTAGGTCATTTGAAATTTATTTACATACATAATAACCCTAATATATATTAATTATATTTTATATGCACCCTTATAATTGTATACAATACCTACTTTATCTCTTCAAATTTCTATGTCCTTTACTTCAACTTGCTCATTCTCTAACAAGTCAATTAGGCCTTGTTTTTATACTAGGATTTTGCTCATACACATTTTGGTTGGCCATACACAGTTGAACACTTAGATTTTCCATAAAATTGGCTTTAATACATGCCAAAAACATTAATCAAACATTATAATACATCATTCATAGAATATAGGACCAACACCTCTTTTAGGGCTTAGGGAGACCTAATTCAATTAGGCCTTCATTAACACATGTTACCCTTTGATATTTTAGGAGAAATTTATAAATACATAAAATTTAGGAAAACTTAATATTACACTCAAATAATACCTTAATAATCTCATATTATATCCATGACACCTTTTATCTCTAACCACCTTTTGAAGCACACCATTAGTAATGTTCATAATTAGGCTTGTGCATACCTAGAAAGTTTATCTTGAATTATTGGAGGTAAAACAAAAATTAATTAGAAAAAATTGTAATAAAACATTTAATCAAAACATTTAGGACCTCAAAAACTTCACCAAGTGCATTATACTTCTTTACATAGGGAAAAATGACTCAAAAAAAATCTTACAACTTGGTCACTTTGAACTACCATTTTTCCTTAAAGAAAAGTCATGGTAATTTTTACCTTCAACACCTATATGAAAAATTTAAAATACTCCTAATATAAATATAATATGTTCAAATGGAAACATTCATCTTGCATACCAATCCCATAATCTTGTACCTCACTGTCTTATCTAAAATAGACATGTCAACTCATGAGTAACATTTTCACAATATCCACTGTCCTCCAAAACTTATATCTAAATTTAAAATTTATTAAAAGTATTTAAAAAATTATTCAAGAAAATATATTCATTCCTATTCCATGATAGCACATCTCTAAATATATTCTCACTATTATCTAGGTTTCTCACTATTTTCACCATTAGGTCTATTAGAGATTGGTCAACTTGGATAACTAGTTTAGCATCCCTGAGGGATAGAACCTATCCATAAATTAAGGGATTTTAACCCATTAAATATAATTAATTAAAATTACTAAAGTGTGATAAAAACAATAATGCATAAAATACTAAGTTACCTCTCATAATCAAACCATAGAGACAAGAGATTTAAAGTGGGAGACCAAATTTATCAGAGAAAAACACAATGTAATCTTATTATAAGGTTTACAATAAAATATATCCAAAAGTAAAAAAATTGAATAAAATAACATGAGAATAATAGAGATAGCTAGATGAATATTAGTGAAGAATAAGGATAAGAAGCTCTTTTATAGAGTTATAAGAGGAAAATGGAAGTTACATAAGACCCCATTATGACCTTATAAGGCCTCCAAGTGTGTGCCCCTTGTGTCCTAATCCCATAAAAATATAATGGAGGTGTGTGACAAGTGGATATAAGAGTTACTCATGCAAGTAATTCCCAAATCCTAAGAGAGAACTAAGGAGAGAGTGACACCTCAATAAATCTAGATTTGTGTGAATTTTTAATTCACATAAATATAAAGTACTCACACATGGAAAATAAACTTAGGATAAAATAAATTATCCTAAATAAAGGGTAATTCTAACACTCCCTCTTAAAATTTATTTAGGGGTATTACAAAGAAACAAGAATGGAGGAAACATCACTAACTCTACCCCTTGGTGAGAACTTCCTTCAATCCTAACTTGTTACAAAAGAAAACAAACTTGTCTTTACATAGAGGCTTAGTGAATATATCAACCATTTATTCTTCAGTAGGGCAAAAAGAGAGAATAATTTGATTGTTTGCAAGAAGTTTACATTGAAAGTGATCTTGAATCTCAATTTTCTTGTATCTTGAATGAAAAACTAGACTTTTTTCTAAAGAAATTACACTTTTATTATCACCAAAAATTGAAGTAGTTGAATGTTGTCGATGGCCCAAATCTACAATAAGTCTTTTAAGCCAAATATCTTCATTTGCAGCATGATTACAAGCTTTATATTTAGATTCTATGAAAGATAGAGATATATTTTGTTGATTTTTACTATGAAACTTAGGATAAAATAAGTTATCCTAAATAAAGGGTAATTATAACAATAAAAATCCATGGAAATAAACTTAAAGTCTAAAACTTTATCTTATATCCATTTAGAAACTTTAACTTAGTTAACTCTGATTGCTATAACAAATCTTCAAGAAACTAGCACTTTTTTGTAGGGTTACTCATACCACCTAACAAACCAATCACACCTAGATATTCTTGGGAGAGTTGAATACAACCTATAATCACCTAACTAGCCATACCAATCCATTTTGACTAGTTTAGAATAACTTCTTTCAAATCAGGTCACTATTATGGTTCTTTGATAGTTTAAACCATCTTCCACTATTATAAATTGTTCATAAATCTTATCCCCTCATTTTAGAAACTAATTCATGGAAATTTGATCGAGTACCCTTCCCCATTTACCATAAATATCTCAAGTTCCCATTTAAATTTTACACATGCCCATGAACTCTTAAAAGTACTTCTTAAGTTGAGAAACCTTCATTTTATTCACTTGAGAGAGCTTAAAATACTTTTTCAAGCCTAAAAATTAAAAATTTAACGTAAAAATTAGTCACACACACTAAGGATAATCTATCCCATCACTAATAATACTCACATTCTCATTATTATCTTGAAATCTGAATCTCCTACCTCATTTGGCCACCATCTCTTTCTTTTCTTTTTAGACCTTGACTTAAAAATAACATTAAGCCTTGAAAATAACCTTCATGTCTCTTTCCATATGATCTCACCTCACTTACATGACCAAAAAACATCTTACATTTTCAAAAAATGTTAAACATCCTTCATATGCCTCGACAATATATCATGATGCCTCATCAGGCTAGGTAGGGTCTATAAATGTTCTAGGTGCAGACTAGGTTTGTAGGTCCTACCCTTGTAGGTTTTCCTCGAAACTCTCTCGAGTGATCTAATTACTCATATTAATTCTCAAGAAACCTCATACAAATTATTATGCTTATGTTCATCCATCTCACCAGGGCACCATGCTCAAACCTTCTCAGTATGACTCTACAAGTTATGACTAGTGTCATGACTAGGCTTCTCAAGCACTTGAATCTTGACAACCAATATTGAAACACTCTTTGATGATTATAAACCTTTCTCAAATTCCTTACATTCTCCTCAAATAATGTCATACCTCTCAATGATGTTATCAATTAAGAACATTCTTCAACGACCTCATGAACACTTTTCTTAAGAACCTTTGACATCAATGCGAAAAATCAACAACAAGAGAAAAAAAAAAACTCAACCTTGACTCACCTTAGGTGATATTTAATTCCTAAGACTATAAATAAAATTCCATGCATATTGGTTTTTAATCTATTTTGGTGTAAATTTATTATGTACAAATATGTTCAACAAGCTCTTTTCATGTAGTTTTATAATGCCTAAATGCTTAAAAAGTGAGGTTACTATGCCAAAATATTAAGCCAAACAATAATCACTAGACAAAAGTTCCAAGGAGAGAAGTATCCAAGAAACCTCCATTATCAAAAAATTCTTGATGTACAAGATAAGCAATCCATTCAACAAATCCATTTGGAGCTCCCAAGGAAGGTAAAAGAGTTATGTATTTTATGTTTTTATTCTCTTTTCATTTAGTTTTTGTTACCTAAGCTATCCCTAGTGTCTAATATAGGGGTGTTAGGAAATTAATGTGTTCATTTCATTTGTTTTATGAGACTAAGACAAGACTAACCTCCCCTCTATGTCAAATTCGTAGTTCATAATTAGGTCCAACACATTTCAAAACTATCCAAGATGAAATATTTATATAACATACTTGTAAAAGCCTATAGAGTTATACTACATGAATATTTTTTAGGAATGTTAGATCATGCTATTTTTGTAGGTTTAGCATCCAAATGAGAGAAAATAACTCCAAAAGGGTAATTTTAGGCACTTGTATGGACTTGGAGCATCCATATTCAGGTGAAAATGTCTTAAAGTGTCTATTCATCTTCTCCATGTCATATCCATCAATAAAAAACTTATATAGGTCTTAAGAAGATCAAATTTGCATTAGAACCTCCATTAGCTTCTTGGTAGACTAGTAAGGGTTAACTTCATGTGTTTCGTATGGAAAAAGGAGAGAGAGAGTCATGGCCTAATCTTATGATCAAAAGAAGGGGGTATAAAGGCCTTTAGTTTTATGGCCTTGTTTCTCATATTGGTTCCCTCATATTAATTAAAAAAATTTAAGACCATCAAGTGGTCTTAAACCCTTGTAAAACCCCAAGGTATCATTTTTGAGCATGGTTGATGTATGAATGAACTAGTGAAGGTAAATTGAGTAATTGGAAAGAATCCTTATGTCCCAATAAAAACTATCAAACTTTAATATTCCATCTTTTTGGCATGTGTGGCATTGGAAAGTGAGTAAAATATCTCCATAGGATAGGTTACAGGTTTGCACTTAAGGCTTGATGTTTTTATATAGGGTCCATTATAACAAAGTGATTGTTAATTTTTTTTTAATATCATATAATTTCATTCAAAACTCTCAAACATGACTAGTTACTATGTACTATCCATCTAAGAAGTCATATCATGACTCACCTTAAGGACATGTGTGGGTTGCCTATACAAGAATGACTTGATAATGTCTATGCCTACATTATCAAAGACATATGAGATCCATGACCTCATGATAAGTTTAATGATTCTATGTATATTTGATATTAAGTTTAGATTACCAAAATATTTATCATGAAAATCTTTAGTCAATAAAATGTAGACCTATATGTCAGTACACCTGTAGGTATCTTTTCATGTGAAGTGCAATGAAATGTATGTTTAAAAATTAAGGAATGAAGACCTAAAGGAAGGGGATACAAGGTAAATGCATATATTTTATTTAATATATGTTAATTATGAGAAGGTACAGTCTAGTAATGACTCAAAACAAATCAACCCCTTGATCACATACAATCATGTCTTGAATAGATACAAGAGAGATGTATTATTGTGAGGATGTAGTGTCTTGAAGAAGTTTGAAAAGGGTAAAAATACCAAAAATAAACTCTCAAAACTTTTTAAATGATCATTTAAATTATCATATACCTATAGAGAGGTCCTAAACTCAAAAATGTTGTTAAGGAGCCAATGCTACCATCTACAAGCCTGCTTGAAAATTTTAAGTTAGTGTTTAAACACTAAGCAAGAGAAAATGTAACGTGTAAATGAGAGTTAGGTTTAGATGAAAAATACAAGCTTAATAAAATAACTAGAGATAAAATAGGACCTAAAATATGATAAGAGAGTGATCAAAATAAATTCACCTTAACCTCTGTAATCACATAGTCGAAACTAACACAATTAAGCCTATCTAGTAAAATGAGAGAGATGCCTATTAGTGAATGAATTTCAAGAGATATGACTTTAAATAAATAAAATTAAAATTCTTATGTAATTATAACATGAACTCTAGATGATCTATAGAGTTAATAAGATCAATGTCAAAGTTTGAAAAGTTTATTTAGGCCTTGTAAACTTAAAATCACACACAGAGGCATGAGTGTTAATTAATGAAGATAATGGGTTGTTCAAGGTTATATGGAAACATAAAGACCATAATAATATGGTGAGTAATTTAATGTAATATTCTATGAGGTTTTGAACCCCTTAAATAGTGATAAAAAGGGTTAAGACATGTTGTTAGGGTCAAGAGTGCATGATGTGATATAAACCCTAAGCATCAAATAATGGATGTTATACTAGTTATATGGAGCTAAACAAAAAATAGGACCATTGGAATAGTTTAAAACCAAAACCAAACTCTAATATTATTGTTCAATCATAAATATATCTTTTGACCTCATAATTGTAGGGTTACTAGTATTAGAGGCATCTTCTTAAGCTCATAACTATATGAAGATTTTTCATGTGAAACAAAGAACATTAGGGATGTTTTTGATTAAGGTGGAAAACCAGGGGCCAAACCCTATACAATCAAAAAATATAAGAAGGTAGGCAAACAAAAGATGCATGCAGAGAAATAATGGCACAATTGAGAACAATAGTCAAAAACAAAACATAAGCAGTGGAAAGACTAGAGTCAAAAAGGTCTTAACTATATAAATTTTAAATTAACAAGATCATTAAGTTTCTCATTCTCCACATTTCCAACATTCCTAGTATTACCTACCACTTCTAGCATAGACATATTCAGTAGAATTGTATTTCAAAGGCCTTTGGCGTAGACCTTCTCTAGCTTTTGAATTTGGTCATTCAAGGCCCCAATTTCAGTTTTCCAATCAGTCTCATTCTCTGTGCCCTCACCAACTTCCTTGACATACATCTTCCCCTTATTGTCAATAGTTCCCATAGTGTCAGCACCCTACTCTTCAGTGACCTCAAAATCTTGAGAAGCCTATTTCCGTCTAGTGTCCTTCAAAATTTCCTAGATTTCTAGCTCTTCAGACTCTTCTTCCTGGGTTACTTCATCTGAAGCACTTTCCAAATAATCAATCAGTCTATCCTTTGGGGCTAGTTTGCCAGCAATCCACCTTGATTTGCACACTATAGAAGGGAAACCTTCCTTACTAATTTTGGAAGGCTTGTGAGGTTTGCCACCTTGGCCCCTCGTGGCCCTACCTAGATTCCTGTGGGTCCCTTCTGTAATCTCTTCAAAAATTTCTTCTTCTCCATCAACCTTCCTCTTCTTTCCATTTTTGCTCATAAATGAGCCAAGGGTATTAATAGGGGTCTTAATAGGGGTGGAAAAAGGGACATCATTGGTTTTGGTAGGAGTAGGGGAAACTCAGGATTCATCAATTGCATCGCCAGACACTAGGTTGGAGGGAATGTCTTCACTAACACCTCTAATAATCCTATTTGGCTCAAGGGCATGATGAAAATTATAGAGACAAAAAATAAGCCCCTGGTGTAGGGGAATAGGTTTTATATCTAGTTTCTTGGCCATTTTAGCTCTCACCCTTAGGATAGAGTGTTCCAAAGAGGAAAGCAGGAAAAAAGGAAAGATGATAATAACATTGCATCTAAAATGATTTAACAAAGGAAGGTGGTAGTTATAAAACTTGGTATAACACCCCTCAAGAGTGAATTACTTCATGAGAATGAAGCACAGTCCATCCCATGGCTTCAGAAGTTTGACACGCTATAACCCTCCTTGATATGGGATGAGTTCTTCTCCTTCACCTAGAAATAGTTTGTGGCTAGCCATATCCATGATTTTGGTTTTCCTTTAGAGCTTTATACCCTGCATGGTCATTCTCGTGGCCATAAAAATCACCTATTCAAAGATTTCAAAGCTAATGCTACCCACAGTGACCCACCTATTCAACCATGATCTCATGAATTGCTCAGACAAATTTTTGTCATAACCATTTAGCCTTTCCAAATATGGGCTGATACCTCCTTCTTTACAATAATCCTAGACAAGTGGATTGTCTTTAAATTCATAGCAAGAGACAGGTTCAATTTGAATATAGTCTCCCCCCATTCTATAATTATAGACTCAACCAGTGAGATTCCTAATTTCTACCTTCAGCTTTGAACAAGTAGCTAGCCCTTGCTTCTATTTGTGCTGAGTGCAGATGTGAAGGCTCATTTTTAAAAATGCCCTACAGTGGTGACGTTGTCTACTCCCATGCTTGAAAATAATTTCCCCTTGGTTTTCATGATGTGACCCACGTGCCTCCAACTCATGATATAAAGAATTAATAATGATAATCAAGGAAGTACTAAGGTTATCATTTTTTGAGATCCTTGATGGCCTTCTCCATGTGGACCACCTTCAAAAGCTATCCTTGTCATCAATGTGCATCATTCATGATCCATTGTCTCCTTTTGAATGATCTCCCTAATGTTTATGGGAATATGAGCACCTTGTCACCACACTCTCCATCCTGAGAATTACTGACCAAGGTTAGCACAAGCATCAGCAACCATGTTGCCTTCTCTATAGGTATGGGAAATCTCAACTTCAAAAAACTTTTGTAAAAGAAATTGGATATCAATAATGATGTTTTTTAGCTGGATTCCAATGTTAGATGCTTTATTAACGACATCTATGACCATCTTAGAATCTCCTTAAATATTCAAATTCCATATTCCTAGGGATATAACTAACTTTAATCCCCATAGTAAAGCCATAGCTTCAATGTAGTTGTTGCTCTGGCAACCAATTCCACTAGCATAGACAATAGACATCCATCCTTTATCATTCCTTATAATTCCTCCTCCACTAGCTTTACCATTCAACTTAGATGCCCCATCAAAGTTGAGTTTCATCCAATTAGGTTTAGGTGGGATCCATTTAGTATGAAGTCTCTATAGAATTTTGGAATTATCATACCTAGGGATAAGGTTTAAAACCTTCCATTTGGTTGTAATTTAGATTTCAAATTGAGATAGGGGTTTCTCCACAACACTAATATGAGCTATTGTAACACTTTCCAAAATTATCCTAGCAAAGGAGTTAAACACTTGAGAACCATTTCTATTAGTGTCCCTAAAAATTTTGTGATTGTGCTCTTTCCATAAAGTCCAACTCAAACATGGCAGAGCTTGCTTCAATAATTCCTTAATCTAGGGATGTGTGAAGGTTGATTTCTAGCTAAGAATTACTTCTTTAAGGTCAGAATTGCAAACCCATTCAATACCAAAGTTGTTAAGTATTTTGCCCCATAAATCTTGGGAAAACTCACAGTGGATAAAGATGTGTGAAATTGATTCCTCTTTTGAACCACATAGAAAACATCTATTAACCAAAGTAAACCTTCTCTTTTGAAGGTTGTCCTGAGTAAGGATTTTGTTATGGGCAATAACACACCAAAACAAGTTGATCTTTGGAATAAGTTTATGATTCCAAACCTTTTTCCATACCTCTTTATTCTGAGCTTCAGAAGTAAGTAGATGGTAAGCAGATTTGATAGAGAATGATCCATTCTTATCTAGCCACCAGTATTGTTCATCTTCCCAAGGGAAGAGAGGGATTCTGATCTCCTAAATGCACTATTGGATCTCCCAAACTCTTGGGAGAAGCTTAGGCCTATGCACACAACAATCCAAAAGTTTTTTCTAGCTCCTTATCCCATTGTTATTTTCCATATAATCACTGACCCTATGTCTAAAGAACTAGGTAGTCAAGTCAACAATTTCTCTATAGTTTCCTTGAGAGATAAGAGCCTTATCCTTTAACTAGGTATCCTCCCAAAATATAATATGTCGACCATTTCCAACTTTCTACCTAATTCCCTATTTGAGAAGGATTTTACTTTTTAGCATTTTAATCCATATCATATATCCCTAGGGTAATCCCACCTATTGAATAAAGTTGGAGTCATCAATGATATGCATGTATTTGGCATACATTATTTCCCCCCACTCACTATTGTTATGGATCAGGTTCCAACTAACTTTTGAGAGAAGGGCTTTGTTCATGTTCCTGATGGATCTAATATTAAGTCTACCATGAGATTTTGGAAGACACACTTTTTCCCATTTGACTAAAGACATTCTTTGTTTGTCTTCCACTCGCATCCATAAAAATTTCCTTTGGATCTATTCCAATTTTTTAGCAAAATATGTAGGAATTTTAAAAAGAGACATGAAGTAAGTAGGAATACCTTGCAGTGAAGCTCAAAGAAGTTGCATCTTACCAACACTTCTAAGTAGCTCCCCCTTCCACCCAAGAAGTTTCCTCTATATTCTTTCCACAATTCCATTCCAAAAACTTGGAGATACCTCTTCGATCGAGAGTGGGAGACCCAGGTAGGTAGCTGGTAGGCCAACCTCAACACACTCTAATATATCAATGATTATATGTCTAAGTTCATTAGGAGTGTTAAATAAATACATATTGCTTTTTTGTAAATTTATCCTTTGTCCTGATTCTCTAGCATAATTATTTAATATATTCTTCCATCTTCTAGATTCAATCACCGATGAGATGCCAAATAAGATGGTATCATCTACAGACTACTGTATAACCATAGGATGAAGAGAAGAGGCAGGTTTGATGCCTACTATCTTTTTTGAGGCTATATTTGCTTGTATGTATCTTCCTAGTGCCTCAGCCATAATGATGAATAGGTACGGGGAGAGAGGGTCTCCCTGATGAATTCTTCTCGAGGATGAGAAAAACCCTCTAGGAACACCATTAACCATCACTGAGAATTTAGCAGAAGAGACTGCATTCCATGACAAGCGAGACATTTTATCATTAAATCCAAAATTTTTGATCACTTGGAATAGAAAAGTCCATGAGACTCTATCATAGGCTTTAGAAATATCAAGCTTGAGAGCCATCCCAGGGATTCTGCTCCTATCCATGGAGTGAATAGTCTCATGTGTGGTGATCACAGCATCAAGAATCTGCCTGCCCAGGATGAAACTTTTTTGAGCAAGAGAAATAATTTTGTCAAGCAGGGGTTAAATCCTCATGACTAGAATTTTAGTACATATCTTATACACAGTGTTGCATAGACTAATGGGTCTAAAATCAATGAGGTGTGAAGGTTGAGATTTTTTAGGAACAAGTACTATGAAGGTATTATTAAATTGTTTCAAAAGTTTTCCTGATCTAAAAAAATCATATTAGGGATGTTATATTACCTTATATACTTTATTTTTTTTTTCATTAATTCATTTTTTAAGGCCCCAAGATTTATGAATCATCATTAAGATGATAAGCATGTTTGAAGCTACCATGAAGACTAGAAATGACTTGATTAGACAATTTGCCTTCCTAAGTGCTTGAAATGAATTGGATTAACTATGATAAAACCTTAACATCATTCTTCACTCTAGGAATACTCTTACCATGAAGTTTTCTTTTTTTTTGACCTCTACATATTAGATGAAAATATTAGATAGATTATAGATTATGCATTAAATATTAAATATTAGATAGATTATATTAAGGATTCTTCCATATTTTTAAGTCTAAAAATCCATATATTTTACCTTGGAATTACTCCTATAGTTATGCTTTTAGAGGGAAGTATGAGAAGGCTTGTGAGAGACTAATTTTTTGGCCATTTCTTGGTTCACCCACCTACATAAAGTCTTAAACACTAAAATTTGGCATTGAGAATTATTTGGAGGTTGTAAAAGTGAATAAAAGTGTTATTTATAGTTTAAAATGTGTGGGATTCATATATATATCCAAATCATAGTTTATGGGCTTAGAGACCTAATTAAAGTATAATTAGAGAGAGAAATAAGGTGAGATGTGTACTTCCTCTCAATGTCTAGTCATGAAATTTGGTACGGAGTGGTAAGATAATAATAGGTACTAAAAAAATATCTAGTTTTATAGGACCATCTATATATTCTTATACATAAGGAGCTTTGAATGTTTTAAGGGATATAAGGAATTGAGGACAAGTATATGATTTATGTGGAAAATGAGGTGGAAAAGAGTGTTTTATTCTTCCAAGAGAGTTTATTTAGGTTTTATAAGTAATAAAGAGGTCCTTCATGAAGATACTTTTCATTCATGAACATAAAATCAAAATTTAAGGCTTTCAAGCAAGGAGAGGCATAGTGGGACCAATAGATTTCAAGACACCTAAAAAGAGATCATCACCACTACAATGATAGTATAATAATGTTATAAAACTAATGTAAGGTGTAAATAATAAGAAAAAAAGTATTTAAATATTAGTTGATGATCAAATATGACATTTAACAATTTCCAAGCCAAGACAAGGGCAGTTTGAAAAAGAAGTAAGAGGTGGTAAGTAAATATTGAAACTCCTACACCTTTTAGAAGATGATACATATTTATGAAATAAAAACATGTCCTTGAAGGTATTATAAAAATATTATTCAACCTCTTTCTTGATTGTAACTCCTGATTGACACTTGTCATTACTCTCTTCTACACCCCTTCCCTTTCTTCTACTCTTAATATCTATAAATACAACCTTTTTTATGTTTGTAATTATCCTCCATATGTTTATGGTAAATAAATTCCCATATGTATTAATTTAATCAATGAAATACTACTATTTTTACCTCCTTCTATGACTTTACTTAATGTGTGTGCATAAATAGTCGATCTTGTCAAGTGATTTACTTGGTTTCCTTGGTATGTTATCTTATTCTAAAACCTATATGTATCTTGAAAGATTATTTTGTAGGTTATGTGAAGTTTGTTAGTGTGGTGCAAGGGTTGAGTGAGATTGCATATCCATTAGTGTCATTTAAGACCTCTTAGTTAGTCCTCCTAGCCTAAGTAACCATCACAACCTCCACATTGAATTGTTCATGTGAGAGATTCAGATTAGGATTAGTGTATGCTAAGGTTAGTCTCTTGGTCTATATGTGAACATGAAGTTAGTTAGTAGTGATTAATTTATTTGGTGTTTTAACCCATTACTTAGTTTTCTTTCATGTTATCCTCCTCCCTTTCCTTTATAATTAAGTAGTGTAATAGAGCCTAACTGATACATCAAGGAGAAATATCCCTATAATCTAGATGTTGGTCCATCTAAAGGTCACCCATAACCTAGTATCAATCCCATTGAATAGATCAAGTTTAGAGGCTTGAATCACCCTCTAAAAAGTGAAAATTTGAGATATAACAATTTTGGCATGCCTAATGGGACTAGATTACAATGAATTGAAGATTTTTTGGTGTTGTTGTTCAATGTACTAGCCTTTAGAGGTAGTTAAAGAAACATAAATGGAAACTCCAAATGTATTCAACATCTTATAGCATCCTAGCTACCATTTTAAGAAAGTGTTCTTTCATTTCTACCTTTCTCATGAGGTCTTATGATTGAGTTTGATGTTGAATTATATTTTACACAAGTTAGTGAGATATATAAAACTCATGTTGATCCTTGTCATTAGTATATTAACCCTTAATAATAGAATAATGAGTCATATAAGAGCTATAATGAGTTATATCTATAATGAGCCATATCCATCCTATAATGAGCCTACTTTTCCTTCACATGATTTTAGCTATCCACATGTTCATCCTTACTATCAAGAATATTACCCTTCTTATTTACCTCAAAAATCATACCAAGATAATTCACCTCTCTAACAACCCTTTCATCCCTCTAACTAGCCTACACAATGTCATGTTACCCCTATCCAACATAGCCTCATTTAAAATTAGGCTACCTCAAATTTTAAGCAAATTCTCTTGGGATATGATAGGTATATGTTAGGGATTAACACACAAAAAAAATTTGATCAACATGTTCCTAGTAATCTCATTAAAAATGTGAGAGATTCATTGTAGATGATAACGAGAGAATGGGAACCTATTGAGAAAAAAATGGTAAAGACTCACAAATGACTTACTAGACGTAAGTGGCCTAATTCAACACATGGAGGACAAGTTAATAGTTCATGAAGAATAACAAGTTCAATGCTATCAGTCGTATGTGCCTCCTCCTATACCAACTTAGCCGTCTTATGTGCCACACATTCCTCCTTAAAATATCAAGTTAAGTGATCTCAAAAGTGTCCCAATTCCATCAGATAATCCTCAAGATTTTCCAACATGGAAGTCAATCTAAGAGAGGATCCAAAATAAAAAATAGGTTGTTGTTGAGAAGCCTATTATTGAGAATTAAAATAAAATATAATTGGATAGTTTGATTTCTAATTTGAGGGAAACTAGTGAAGCTATCTTGTCACAAAACTCCATTTCCCTTCCTCAACCACCCCCTCAAAAAAGTAATTTAATACTACAAGTTGGAATCAAGTGGTGAAATCATGTGATAAACAAAGTAGAACAATCATAGATTGTGGAGTTGAGATCAAGTAAGAGCCTAAACATATCTCCCCTTCTCAAGATCCTAAAACATTATAATAGGTTATCATTATACCTTTCATTAATAAATCAATGGATTGGTGTCATTTTATACCAAGATCAATGTCCAAATATATATGCAATGAGATATTGGATATTTGAATTAATAGTTCATTATTTCGGGGGGGGGGCATGTTTACTCTACTATTGATGTCTAGATCCTAAGCACAATAAATAAGATTCCAATTCTATGTTTCAAAAAAAGTAAATATAGAAATGTTTTCTAATAAATTATTCCCTATGTCATTCCTTATCAAAATTATTTTTTGGTTCACACCATCAACATCTATAACTTAAACATCTAACATAAGACACTATAGTGTCTTCATTTGACTTGCGAACCTAGGTAAGATAGTGTTGTATTTTAGAATGTGATAATTTTAATTGCCTATTAACACCTATAACTATTCCTAATCTATTTTGAATATGGAGATGAGTCAACAAGCTTTCCTATTAATTTTACTCCTATGATAATTTAAAGACACAATTTGCATAAAAGAAACTCACTTGCATTTAACTGGAACAAACTTTGCATTTAATGAAAGCACATTTGCATAAAAATAAAACTCACTCATGTTAAAAACTAAATCACATTGTACTTGAAAGGGAAATCACATTTGTATCAAATTTAAATATACATGTATCAAAATAAATACACTTTTAAACTACAAACTAGAAATACCAATTATCTTGATCTTTAGAGAGAAGTGTGCCCTTGTTCGTTCCTTAGAACATGATCATATTTTACTCAGTAATAGAATGGAATGTTAAAATTTATTAATAATTAATTATCAAAAGGAATATATATAAATGATATGAATTATACTAAAAAATTTCATTTGAATATTTCTTCTCTCTATTGCCTATTTTCTATTACCCTAGAATGAGAAGGAGACATGTACTTAAAACACATATTAATAACTATTCTTATAATACAAATTCTAGTGATATAAATAGCCAAATCTTATTATTTAAAATATTAAATCTAGGAATAATACCCCATGCTTATATGTAACAATTAGAACTGATTCAACTAAGAATATAAAATTTATAACTAACATATATCTAAAGAGATTTTGTCCAGATTCATAAAATAGAAATACATTTATAGCTAGAGTATTTTTAACCATTACTATGAATAGTAATCTCTAAAATAAGATATCTAAAGAGGAAATATATTTATGTATTTATATTATATATATTTGAATTTGTCATATCAATTTATAATGTATATCTAGACATCTTCATAGTGCAGCTAGGTATCTTCGATTCATGACTAGATAGGTCTTCAGATCTTCTATGAAACATCTTCAAAGATATAGATATTTAGAGATTGACTAAGGATATTCATATCTCACTGAATTCTATGTCGAGTCTTAAAAACTATTTCCAAAATTGTTGATGACTTATCAAAATAATCCTTCCATAGAGATGTATCTCTATATGCAAAATTATATTCATTTCATCCAAGTTAGACATAAATAACAAGATAGAGAGTCAATAATGTATCACATATGAATAAAAGATAATTAAAATCATTTCTTAATTATATGATAACTTAAATATTAAATGTGATTAAATATAGAACCAAGAAGCAACACTTATGGATACTTTATTATGAGATATAATGAGCTATATACAATGTTCATCACCTTCACATCTTGGAAATCAATTCAAGAAAGAATCCAAGAGAAACAAGAAATCCATGTTGAAAATATTAAAAAACCTAAGACCTTGCCATCTTGGAAATTAATTATAAAAAAACATTCAAATTAAGAATGAAGCCATTGTGGAGAAATTTGGAGGCCAAAACATTCAATGGATTGAATGATTCATTGGTGGATTGAGGGAAGAGAGAGACAAGCTCATTGATCATGAGAGCTCAAAATTGGTTTGTGAAGATGAATAACCCCTCATTGATGATAATAGTCAAATTTTAGTTGAATACCTTTATTAAGAGGGATATAATGAATATACTTCAAGTGAATAAAAGGAAGATCTCATCATTAGAACACTTCTTGGTGAATAGAGATGCAAATCAACCTTTAAAGTTGAAGAGAAAGGTGGCCTTGATGGAGTACAAGATAATAGAGTTTTTATAACAAATTAATAAGCTACTATAGATCCATTATAGGTGGTAAATATTTATTTTGAGTCCCATTAGAATGATCAAATAGGTAAAAATTATAATTCCTTCCCAAACTATGTTATAACTACCTCTATATCAGCTTCTATCAATCTTGAAGGGGGTCTATGTGAACTAGAACTAGGTGAAGATCAATTGGATGACATGTTTGAAGTTTTAAGATCAGGTTATACTCTTCTAGAGACATTATATGGTTTAGTTTAGATTTAAAAAGATATATTTTTTCAAGCAAGGCATCAAGCAAGAGAAAGGTAGCTCTCAAAGCTTGCCACTCCAAGAGGCTACTTTAGTTGAAGATGATCTTGATAATATGGAATAAAAATAAGATCCAATGGAATATGAAATTATTGAGGTAATAATTTTTAAACATGAAAATGTCTCTCATGAAGTTTCTATTCCTCCTAGTGAGTATAAAGGGAAGTTTAAAAATGAGGCTAAATAAGTTGAAGAGTAAGGCCAAATTATGGTAATAATGGGTAATCTTCCAAGTGATCACCATGAAGTTCATGATAATATTATATATGTTGGAGAGTTTTAAATGATGTCATGGTGATTTCATGGAGGTGTCTACATGAGTGGATGAAGTTCCCTAATAGTCTAAGTGATAATGAAAAAGTGCACAATGTGCTTGTCTTAGTATGCTTGAATTTGGCTTGGTTGATTTTCAGTTTTGGCATGGTTAGATATGTTTAGGGATGGGTATGGTGATTTAATCATGTGAATGGGGTCCTATCATAATTAAATAATGATTTGAGTGCTTTTATATATGAGTGGAATTCATTTGGTAGTCCATAGTTTTCATCTAGACCTTTTAGGTCCAATGGTACAAAATATGAGTAGGTAATTTGCTGACATCACCATTGCTATGTGTGGATGAGTCAGGAGAATTTGGTCATATGGTTGTTATAAAAATTTTGTCTATTTTATATTTAATAAATTTTAGTTCATGTGATAAAGTACAACATAAGATATGCAAGTGAAAAGTTGGGCTCCCAACAAGTTTGACAATGTTTTCCCATAGTCAAATTTATAATGTGGTAGGTAAGAAGATCCAAGTAAGCATATCGATATAGTCATATTACACATGTGTGTTAATTAATAGATAATTTCATCATACGGGTTTTTTTAGTTTTTTTCTTAGTTGATATGCACTAAATTTTAGGTCATGTGATGAAGCACAATAAAATATATGCATGTTCAAAGATTGGCCTTCTAGGCAGTTTTTGACATAGTTGAATTTGTGATAAATAAATTTGAGGAGGAATTTTAATGTAGTTATATCTCACTTGTGTGAGGGTTCCAAGATGTGATTAATACATGGTTGGATTCCTCATTGAAAGGAGAACTTATGATCTAAATTTGAGAAAATATGAGTGAGTGACATAAAAGATATGAGTGTGCAAATTTAGCCTTCTAGGAAGATAAAAATGGTCCCCATAGTCATTTTTTAAATATTTGAATATCAAGACCAAATGAAGATCCAATTATTCATGGGTGATCATAAAATATTGATCTAATGGTTCATATTTAGTGAGATGATAAGAAGTACATGATGTTTAATAGTAAAAGTCCTCATAAGGCACATGAGGGTGTTAAGTGTCATGATCATGGGGGTTCAGAGTAAGATCAAATGGTGAATGATATATGAGAAATACCTAGTTGAATCCCAAAAATTTATGGTGCATATTGAGTCAATATTTCAAGATTACATGAGATGAGGTCAATTCTTCGAGGTTTAACATTTGGGTAGTGGTGCTTTATGAGTTAAAAAGAAAGAATATCAATGGTGCATGTTTAATCTAAGTAGATAGGACACAAGATTATATCATAGTGTTTGATGTTTAATTATGACCATTTGAATTTGAATATATGAATTTAACAAAGGAAAGACCAATGCCTAGTTTTTGAGCCATAACTTTCTATCCATGCAAAATTTTACCAATCAATAAAAAGAAAATTTGTAGAAGAATCCAAAGCACATCTGGTAATATGAATTTGAATGTCTAATTTTTAGTAAAATCAAAGTTATTGAGATAAAAAGTTAACTATGTGTTCATTCATGATTTACAAGTAACCGAAGAAGGATATTTAAGCTCTTTCTGATGTTGTTTCAATATCTCATGTTGAATTAGCTCTTTGGAGTAATATAGATAGTATAAGGATGTTCTATGTGCATTATGAAGTTTTTACCAATCGTATATAGTATGAAAAAAGGTTTAGAAGTTAACTATGTATTCATTCATGGTGATTATATGCACAAAATGTTTTTTGAGTGAATTTTTCTTAAATAAAAGGGCACTATGATAGTTATTGGCACTATAACAGGGACCTATAGATCATGTTGCATGGGTTAATGTGTTGGAAAGTTTTCTTGTGTTTTTAGTTTTCTTGGAGAAGTGTCAAAGATCTGAATGGGTCTCAATAGGACCTAGAAGGTGTCTTAGGCTTATTTGAAAGAGGGTTATACTTAAGTGTGACCCATGTAAGATGCCTTAAGGGTGAAGGCATGTGTAGTGGCTGATAAGGATTATTATGGAAATGATAATTCATGAATATTATATAAATAATTAAATCAAAGATGATTTTTAGACTTGGAGAAGACTTGTGCAAGGCTTGTGTGAGAGAGTATGTATTAAAATGAATAAGAAAGGATAGGTAGTGTACCTATTGGCTGATTTAATGATTAGAGGAATTTTTTGACTATGTATATGACTTATAGGTCATATTTATGATGATAGAATATTTATCTTGTAGTTTTAAGATATGTAAAGAGGTCTAAGTGTGCATATGAGGAAATTTGAGTGAAGAAGGAGAAAGATTATGGCATGCCTATGTGAGAGGCCTATATGAGATAGAGAAGGAGTTTGTGAAAATGTTACATAATCAGAGCTCCATAATTAGGTGTTGAAGACATAAATTCTAAGGTGGAGATGTTCACTTGAAAAGAGGGTCTAAAAGACTTGATCTTCTTTAGGGGAAGTTGCTACTTGTGTAACAAGGTGTTTCACTAAAGGCCTTTGGTCAAAAGGACTTGATCAAGATTTATTGTCTAAAGGAGCTAACCAATATCTAGTTTTTAATACCTTATATAAAAATTAGTCCAAGTGTTTGTAGGATAGAGAGTGGGTTTTATTCTTTGAGAGGGTTTCCCACATCTATCATGTGTTACGTGATTGATCTTGCATTGTCTTTCTTGTTCATTTTGATGAATGATGTATATGCCTCATGAATGTATGTATTGAATGATTAAGAGCTTTAATGAATTGAAATTTAAATTTTATTATCTAAGGTTACTAATTCACTCCCCATTTCAATGATTATACCTCTAATAATTGGTATCAGAGTGGGTAATTTGGTAAAGGCTTGATAGTTTGAAGGTCATACAAGATACAATATGGGTAGTCATCAAGGAGGTTTCTCTAATAAGTAAGTGTCAATTTTCAATGGATCCAATTATTCTTTTTGGAGTGAAATGATAAGGACATATATCATTTCCCTAAGGTTTGACATTTGGCAATTTATTGTGGATGGTTATTTTGCACCTAGTATTTCTCTATCTAGTGTTGAAGATAAGAAGTTGGTTGAGAACAATTCCAAGGCAACTTATGTTATTACTTGTGGTCTTTTAGAGACTAAATACACCAAGGTAATCCATTATAAATCTACCAAATAGATATGGGACTAAATTTAGATCATTTATGAATGAGATTTAAAGGTCAAGCTTAATAAGTTGTAGACTCACAGAAGGTGATTTTAAAGTCTCAAGATGAAAGAAGAATATTTTATGGCATCCTTTTTGTAAAGAGTTGAAAATATTGTGGACATCATTAGAGGTCTTGAAGAGAACCTTTAAGAATCTACTATATTTCAAAAGGTATTAAGGTCACTATACCTAAAGTTCGATCTTAAAGTGTCTATTGTAGAATAAAGGCATGCTATTACTCAGCTAAAGTTGGATGAACTACATGGCATCCTTACAAACTATAAGATGAGGAAGATAGATTATATACCACCAAAGAAGGTAGTAGATTTCAAGACTAAAATGAAGAAAAAAAAGAAGACCCAAGGTAAGAAACCCAAAGAGTATGACATTTATGATATATATGAGGATGAACAAATTAATTTCATTTCAAGAAA
This sequence comes from Torreya grandis, assembly GCA_037957365.1. Classification (NCBI taxonomy): domain Eukaryota; kingdom Viridiplantae; phylum Streptophyta; class Pinopsida; order Cupressales; family Taxaceae; genus Torreya; species Torreya grandis. The sequence goes on along the minus strand of JARHVA010007656.1, from coordinate 253,578 downwards.
ATTGAAAATAGATTTAGGCAAGTATAAGGGTAGACTACCCCTCAAATTTTTCAACTATGGAGAGGTACGAAATTTTGATAATAAGTGCACTCATAAGTATAATAAGGATGATGATGAAGAGAATGATCAAGGTCATGATGATGGAAAGAGATCATTAAGGTCTAATAAAATAAAAAAGGGATTCAGAAGGTTTTGTAATAAGAAGCACTTCAAGGACAAGAAGAGTCTCTACACCAAAGAAGATTATAGCTCATCAGATGAGAGTGAATTTATTGACTCAAAGTATCATCATGAATATTATTATCCTATTGAAGATTAATCCCTATTCATAGCTAAATAAGGTAGTTGATCACATCAAATAGAGTCTACTTGGAGTGGTTTAAATGATGATAAAGATGAGGTGGACTGTGAGACTTAATTAATGAATGGTCTTGAAGAATTGAAGATTTAAAATAAGATCAATAAGAATATGAAATATGAATTTAATGACTATGAGGATAAATTTAGTGTGTATGAAGAAACAATGAATGAATACACCAAGGAGCATGAAGATATGGCCAAGAATATCAATTTTTAATTAGAAATTCTATCTATAATCTTGAAAGCTATATAATATGAATGTTCAAGGTATGTAATTTAAAATGAGTCATTAAAATATAAGTTAGAGAAGACATCTAGAAAGGTGAATTAATTTGAGAGATTTGAAAAGAGCTCAAATGATCTAGACAATATTTTGAATGATAAAAAACATGTACATGGTAGAACTAGTCTTGGATACAAAGAAGAACTAGACAAGATGAGGACTAATGTGAACATGGATAATCATACTTTGAAGATAAATCATCAAAAAAGTAATGAAGGTTCTGGTAGATTGAATAAAAATCATATATAATAACCAAATTCCATGAGGTATGTAAATTAATGGTTAATACTACACTTGTAATTAGTTTAGGCATAAATCTAGAGAATGTAAGAGACCTGCTAAAAATGAGTTTTCTTGGAACTATGATGGGGGTAATCAATCAAAAGGTGTTAGAAAGGTTTATTTCTTCAATTTTCATGATGTGGGACACTTTACAAAACATTTTCCATTTGAGGTAAGGCAAGTTGGGTTTCCTTGAAGAAATATTGAGTGCTACAGTTGTTATCAACTAAGACACATTGCAAGATTTTGTCCAAATCTGGTAAGACATAATGATCTTCCTACAAAAGGTATGAAGTGATTAAACTATCCAAAGAGAGGTCATGTTGTTATATTATACAAACAAAGGTCTACAAGTTATAATAAGTTCAATCAATTTCTTAGAGTGCAAGGAAGAAGGCACGTTAACTCATGGAATCCAAAGGTGGTAATTATGAGTCATGATGAGTCTTGAGGTCCAAGTAATCTATTTTTTATGATGGGGAATGCTTCAAGATTTTAAGAGTGCCAAGGGCTCTCATTATCTACTCATGTTGTGAATAAAGAGATGAAGCTCAATGAGAAGACCAAGGTAATGTTTGATCCTAGTTATGATATGTGTATGGATCCAAGTGAACATCCTACCATTGATGATCATGTATCATAAAAAGAACATCAATTATCAGTGCCTAGTGATGAGGTTCCTAGCTTCAAGGTGGATTATTTAGATGAAAAGGAATCTATGTTATCTCTATATATTATAAATCTAGTCTTAGATGAGATGGAGAGCGATTTAAAAAAAGGATGAGTTGTCATAGTTTAGATCGAGAAGAAGAAAAAAAAAAAATCTTATAGCTATGAGAGGATTCTAGTAGTTATTGAGGAGATGTGGGATACTCCTAGTTTCACTTTGTTTTAGAGCATTATGGTGCAATGGATGTATCTATCTATGATTCTTAATAGTCTCCTTTTAGTGGATAAGCAAGTATTGTTGTGGTGTTCTTTAGATTGTCCTAGAAGGCTAGAGATGAGTGTTTTTAGTTGGATTAGGTATGTCCAAGTAGAAGATATGATTTGGCGATGTCATAGTTATATATGGTCAATCTATAGGGTCAGATTGAAGGTTTCAAACTAGCCTAATGATGTTGATGCAATGTCAATAAGATTTTTATGATTAGAAAGGTATGTGCACTTATTTGTGTTGTATTCTAGGTGATTTCAAGCTTTGAAGATCTTTTGTGTGTAATTGGAGAATTTTTATTTGCTCTCAGGTTTCCCACTTTGTGCTTAAAATTATGAAAAAACTAAAATGTGTTACAGGATTTATGGATTCCCAAAGGTGTGAAAACACAAATTTTGGTCTCAAAGTTTGTAATGGTTTTCTCCAAGTGTGCAAGAAGTTTTATAGGAGACCATTGACCAGAAGGAGTTTTGTTGACTTTGTTTATTTTTGAGTTTTTAGGGTTTTGGGATATGTTATAAAAATGGTATACCTTATGAGTTGATGTATGAGGCTTATTAATAGGTTGAATGTACCAATGGGTTCTCAAATCAAGCTTCATAGAGAATTAAAGGTTTGTATTTTTTAAATTATTCATGTTTTTATCAAGATGGAGGCCTATTGACAAGTTGGTTTATGAACGAAGTATGTTACATAGGTTGAGATATGTGTTTAAAATTTTTATGCTTATGAGGGCATATGAGAGTGATCCAAATATTAAGTTTCATGTTTTTATGGTGTTTCTAATGAAATTTTTGGGCTCTACAAGTTCCAAGTAGGGCTACAAGGAGACTAAAGAGGTCTAATAAGAATAAGAGTGAGTTTTGTTTAGTTTATCCAAAAGAGAAAGGAACGAATATTTAAAGGTGATTTCTTAGGTTGGTTTATTTCATGTGTCCTATTTGGTGAGTGACATGAAGTTATATTGGTGGTCCTTGAGGTGGTTTGGGAGATAAAGATAATAAGACTATATGGTGGTTCTTCATGGTGTATGGAGATCTAAATATGTTAAAGTGATATAATGGATAATAAATCTTAGGGTTAGTCCCTCTAAAATGTTTATTTATTATTTCCATCATATTTTAGTACTTTTGTATGTTCTTTCTTCATTGGTTGAAGAGAGTGTTGGCATGTGGCAAGTGGAAGTTGTCAAGGAAAGAAGAGGTAAGATCAAGGTAAGGGGGATTTTGTATCATCTTTATAAGGTGTTCCTCTCCTATTTATGATCTTTTTAGATCCTTAGGTTCATTTGGTTCCCAATTTGTCATTGTGTCAAACGGGGAGGAATTTCCTATTGTGAGAGTGCTTAAAGAGATAGAAGGTGAGTTGAATGATGTTTTTTGACATCAATGAAAAAGGGGGAGATTGTTTGAGAATTTTTATTAATGAAATAGTGATTTCATGGATGTTTTTAGGTTAGTTGATGAAGTGCCTTTATAGTATAAGTGACAATGATAAAGTGTGCAATGTGCTTCTCCTAGTATGCTTGAAGTTAGATTTGTTGATCTTTAATTTTGGAAAGGTTAGAGATGTTTAGGGATGGGTATGGTGATTTTAGAATGTGAAAGGGGTCAAATAAAAAGTCAAAAATGATTTGAGTGATTTTATTAATCAATGGAATTCATCTGGTAATCCATAGTTTTCATCTAGACCTTTTGGGTCTAGTGGCATAAAATATAAGTAGGCAGTTTTCTAACATCACGATTGTCATATGTGGATGAGTCAAGGGAAGTTGGTCATATGGTTTTTATCAAAAAATTTCCTAGTTTTTATATGATAAATTTTATGTCATGGGATTAAGTGCAACATAATATATGCAAGTGAAAAGTTGGGCTCCCAAGTAGTTTGACAATGTTTTCTCATACTTAGCCAAATTTTTAATGTGGCAAGAAGAACCGAGTAAGCATATTGATAAAATAATATTTCATATGTGTGATATTTTAGATATAATTTGATAATATGGGTTTTTTCATTTTGATGCCTAATTTATATACATTAAATTTTAGGTCATGAGATGAAGTGCGACAAAAGATATGCATGTTCAAAGATTGGCCTTCTAGGTAATTTTTGACATAGTTGACATTGTGACAAAGAAATCTAAGGAGGAATTTTAGTGTCATTATATATCAAAATTGTTATGGTTTTATTATATTATTAATACATAGTTGTATTCCTCTTTGAAAGGATAAATTATTGTCCAAATTTTAAAACATGCGAGTGAGCGGGGTAAAAGATATGACTGCGTAAAGTTGGCCTTCTAGGGAGATAACAATGGTCCCCATACTTAGTTATTTTTGAAATACTTAAAGATTAAGACCAAATTAATATCTAATGGTTCATTGGAAATCATACAATATTTATATAATGGTGTGTATGTAGTGAGATGATAAGAAGTGCATGATGTTTAATAATAGAAGTGAGTAGAAGGCATGTGATGGTGACAAGTGTCATGATCATGGGGGTTCTAAGAAATATTGAATGGTGATCACTAAATGATAAAGACCTGGATATTATATTAAAATCAACGATGAAAATTGAGCTAATATTATAAGATTACATGAGATGAGGTCAACTATTTGAGGTTTAACATTTGTGTAGTGATGCTCTATGAGTTAAAGTTCAAAGAATATTGATGGTGTGTGTTCAATATAATTAATGAGGACATGAGATGATAGAATAGTGTTTCATGTTTAACTAGTGCCATTTTAATTCAAATATTTGGATTTAATAAAAGAAAGACTAGTGCCTAGTTTTTGAACCATAACTTTTAATCTATACATAATTTTACCATGTAATAAAAATTGAATTTGGAGAGGAATCCAAGGCACATCTGGCAGTATGAATTTAAAGGTCTAATTTTTAGTGAAATAAAAGTTATTGAGCTCCAAAATTTGATTTTGCATTTGTTCATGCTCTAAAAGTAACTTGAGAAGGATATTTGATCTCTTTATAATGTTGTTTAGAAGTCTCATGTTGACTTAGCTATTTGGGAGTATTGTAAAATCCATGAGGATGATTTATGTGAATTATGAAGTTTTGACTAGTCATATGTAGTATGACCAAAGGTTTAGAAGTTAACTATGTATTCATTCATGGTAACTATGTGCACAATAGGTTATTTAAGAAAATTATGCTTAAGTAGAAGGGCACTCTGATGGTTGTTGACACTTAAGGGGGAAATATTGATCATGTGACATGGGTTCATGTGTTTTAAAGTGATAATGTGTTTTTAGTTTGATTTTAGAAGTGTCAAAGAGATTAATAAGTCTCTATAATACCTAAAAGGTGACTTAGGGTTATTTGAAATAGAGTTGTGCTTAAGTGTGACCCATGTAAGATACCTTAAGGGTGAAGACATGTGTAATGGTAGAAAAGGATTATTGTGGACATGATAATTCATGATGGATCTATAAATAATTGAATAGAAAATGATGATTTTTAGACTTGGAGAAGACTTGTGTGAGAGAGTATGCATTAAAGTGAAGAGGAAAGGATAGGGAGTGTGCTTGTTGGTTGAATTGATGAACAAATAAATTTGTTGACTATGTATATGAATTATAGGTCATATTTATGATGACACAATAGTGATTTTATAGTTTGAGGATATATGTAGAGGTTCGAGTGTGTATATGAGGACAATTTTGATGAAGGAGAGAGATTGTGGCATGCCTATGTGAGAGGCCTATATGAGATAGAGAGGGAGTTTATGCAAAGGTTAGATAATCAAAGTTCCATCATCAAGTCTTGAAGACATCAATTCTAAGGTGGAGATGTTGAATTCAAAGGAGGGTTTAAAGGAATTGATATTTCTTAGGGGTAGTTTCTCCTTGTGAAACAAGGTGTTTCACTAAAGGCCTTCGGTCAAAAGGACTCAATCATGTTTTCTAGTACATTTGACCAGTCTTTAGTTTTTAATACCGAATAGGACAAGTAGTCCAATTTTTTATAGGCTTGAGAGTGGGTTTTATTCCCTAAGAGGGTTTCACACCTATATCGTGTGTTATTTTCTTGATCTTGCATTGTCTTTATTGTTCATTGATATGAATGATGTGTATGCCTAATGAATGTATATATTGAATGATTAAGAGTTTAAAGGAATTGGAATTGAAATTTGATTATCTAGGCTCATTGATTCACCCTCCCCCTCAGTGATTTTAACTCTACACTATATTCTATATCAAATCAAGAGGATGTGTTTTAAGTTGTACCTATTCAAGAGGTATATCAATAAAATGATAAGGATATGTGGAAATAGTATCTAAACATATGAAATGAGTTTTAAACTCTAAAATGGTATGCATGTTATATTGGATAGAAAAAAGATGCTTTTGAATTTGTTCATCTTCCTAGTGAGAAACTAATTCATGATAATTCAAACAAACAAAATCAATATATCAATAAATTAGTAAATAATATGCATGAATAAATCATACAAAATTAGGAATAGTTTATGGATGAGGTAGAAATGAGATTTTTTGTGCCAAGAAAACAAGTTTGGAATTAGTATGATTTGGTAATTGATGCATGTAGTTAATTCATAAATAAGGGAATGAATGAAGAAGGTCCAATTGTTAGTCAAAGAGGCTATGAGCATGATTTCATCTCCAAATGCAAGAGGAAGCCTCTACTCCATGAACCATGCCTAGTTGGACCATACTCAACATGTGAAAATGTGATTTCATGGTGAAATGGTGATACCAACAACTTCCCATTTGATCCTAGAGAAATAAGATATGCTAATGTTAGTTGTGTGTATTAGATTGATTAAGTCTTATTTTTTCCTACGAGGTTTTAAGCACAAGTGTGTGTGTTTTGTTTTATTTTGTATGTTATCTTATTTGTTGTGTTGTTTTTGTGTGTTGTGTGTTTAGAGGTCAAGTTAGCTATTTTGTATTAGTCAAGGTCCTATTTTAGATTTGATTATTAATGAAAAATGACTCCATGCCTAATGGATGGATTAAGCAACTAATCTAACATTCTTAGGAAGCAAGTATCCCTAAGAGACTGCCAAAGGTGTTAGCCAAATTTTGGATACCATAGACTAGGTTTAGAAAAAACTTGACTTGTCATGTTTTATAACCTTGTTCATATCCCTTACATACCTTGTGAGGTTTTAAAATTCTCTTTATAAGCTCTGATTAGCACATTTTAAGGTTATTTTGATAAGTTTAAGATAATGTCTTGTATCAATTTTTTGTTAGTCTATGCATACCATGATGTGAGTAAGGTTGTAAAAATTATGTCAAAGGTCTTTAGTTATGTCTCAAAGTCATCTCTTGATTTAAACAACTTGCATGAGAACTTTATACTTGTTTGGAGAAGTTAAGGTTATTATTTGAAATTTAAGGTAAAGTGTCATGCAAGGAAAAGTGTATGTAGTTATGTCCATGCATGTCAAAGCTATCCAAAATGAAATATTTGAAAAACATACATCAAATCCTATGGAGGAGTTATATAATGTAAATATATGTAAGGAGTGTTAAATCATTTTAGTTTTATAGGTTTAATGTCCAAATGAGAGAAAATCACTCCATAAAAGGTAGTTTCAGGAACTTGTATAGACTTTGAGGATGAATATTTAGGTGAACATCTTCAAAGTGTCTCTTAAAATTATCTAGGTCATATATATGAATAATTTTTTTAAAGGTCTTAATAATCTCAAATTTGCATCATAACCTCCATCAAATTCTTGGCAGACTAGAAAGGGTCAATTTCATGTGTTTGGTAAAGTGATTCTAATCAGAGCAAGGGGGTATAATGGACATTAGTGTTGTGAAATTGGTTCTCATATTACTTCCCTCATATTTATAAATAATCATTAAGATCATTAGGGGGTATTAAACCCTTTTAAGACCCAAAGGACTCAATTTTGATCATGGTTGATGCATGAATGAGCTATTGGAGGTAAAGTGAGTACTTGAAAAAACTCTTCAGGGCATAAGAAACCTTCTTAGACTTTCATATTCCATCCTTTTGGCACATGTGGCATGAGAAAGTGAGAAAATTTTCTCCATAAGATAGGTTACATGTTTACACTTAAGGCTTAAAGGTTTTTTGTATGGTCTAATACATCCAAATGATTGTTAAATGTTTTCACTATCTTATCACTTCATTAAAATATCTCCAACATGACTAGTCACTTTATATTATCCCTCCAATAAGTCACATCATGACTTAGTGTAAGGGCTATGTGTAGACTACCTACATAAAAATGACTTAAAAATGTCTAAGCCTACATTATCAAAACATATTAGGGTCATGACCTCATGATAATGAGGCTATGGATAAGTGTTCTTATGTTGATATTACTAAAATATGTATCATGAAAAGATTCAATCAATGAAATTCAAACCTACAGGTCTGCAAACCTATAATCTCTTTTCATTTGAAGTGTAATGAACTATGTCTTAAGAAATTGAGGCATGAATACCTAAATTATGTAGATCCAATATAAATGCATATATTTGAGTCAATATATGTGAACTATGAGAATTATTGTTTTGGTAATGACTCAAAATGCATCAACCCCTTGATCACATACAATCATGTCTTAGATAGATATAAGAGAGAAGATGTACGCTTATGAGGATGTAAGGTCTTGAAAAAGTTTGTAGAGGGTCAAAATAACACAAATAAACTCTAAATTTTTTCCAAAATATCATTTAAATACTCATAAACCTATAGAGAGGTCCTAAACTCTAAAATTTAGTCAAGGAACCAATATTGCTACCTATAGGTCTGCTTAAAAAATTCAAATTAGTGTTCAAACATTGGGAAAGATAACATGGGAGTTAGGTTTATATGAACACTAAAATTCTAATACAATAAATAGAGATAAAATAGGACATAAATATTATCAGTGAGAGTAGTCAAAACAAATTCACCTTAACCTATGTAGTCACATAGTCAAAACTAACATAGTCAAGCTTGTCTAGTCAAATGAGAGAGATACCTATTACTAAATGAAGTTAAAGAGGTATGAGGGAAATTAAATCATGCTAAAATTATTCTATAATTATATAATTACCTCCACATGATCTTATGAGTCAATGAAAATAAAGTCAAAGTTTGAGAAGTCTATCTAGGCCTGGTAAGGCTACACACACATAGGCTCTATGTTAAAATATAAAGAGAATGGTTATTTTGAGGTGAGATGGAAACCTAAATAGCCTAGTAAGTTGTTGAGGACTTTAATGTAGCATTATATGAGGTTTTTAACCCCTTCAATAGTGATAAAAAGGGATAACACAAGTTTTTAGGTTTAAGAGCTAATGATGTGTTATAAAACCTAAGAATTAGTTATTGGAGGTTATTGTATACACCAAAAATACACACACTAAGATTATAAATGTTGAAAAACCCACTAGACTACCAAGGACCCTTTTAGGACCAATCTACACCAATCTGGCCTAACTAAGCTCATCCACAGTCAATTTCACAAACTACCTCAACCTAGCCTTCAACCCTATTTTCCTTTGGAACCTGACCATCAATAGTTAGGGTAACTATCGATAGTCACCCTTGGGAAAACTTAACCATCAAAAGTTAGGGTGTACTTCCTAAACATTCAACATGCACATCACTTCACCTTTCTTTTTTATAATTATCATGTCCATATCCATATGTGAATTCATGCATGATCAAGTTAATTTTAGAATAACTCTTAAACCTCTTGTTTAACATCTTATTTATCCTCTCCTCTTTTCCTATATAAAGAGAATAGAGGAGGAGAACTCAGAGGAGAGAAAACAGGTGCACATATCATCAAGAGAAAGTCATTAGCCATCATTAACTTGTTATGCACGTATCTCTTCATCAGTAATCATCTTCAGCTAGCTCTAGAACTTCTCCAAGCTATCAATTATCAATCATAAACTAAGTATATCATTCATGTTTTAAATTTTAGTTATTTATTTTTAATAGTTTTATAACTCCAAAAACCATGTCTTTATTGAGCATCCCTTCACCATTCTCAAACACTTGAGTACCAAACCTTTATCCTTGATACCTTTTAGGCTCTTTCTATCCCTCAAAACCATTAACCAACCTATAGAAACATAAAAAACATTTTCATAAGCAACCCATAACCTATTTTGTCCAAAATCAATAAGTTATGAAAAACCCTTAGTAACTATCAATGGTCACCTTCATCTTCAACCCTGATTATTGAAGGTCAACTTCGCCTTTAACCCTGACTATTAATGGTCACTATGTAAAATTAGACACCTAAAATTAGTAAGCAAAAACTACTCCTCAACCTCAACCAAAACCCTATTTTCTTGACTTCTAACCATACCTAAACCATATTTTGATAGTTTAGCATTCACCTTAATGTTATCTTGTTAAATTAATCATTTATTTTGAAAAGTATTTATTTCCTTTCCTAAAGTAATTTCATTTATGTTATGTAACCTTCTTTTATCAACAACATTAACTTGTTTTAATAGGTGGACTGATAGCCTCCAAATAAGTCATGTACTTCTTGAATCTACCTTGCTAGGCTTTTTACCTAACTAACACAACCTTTCTTTAGTCTCTTTCTTATGTAGGTCTTCCTCCCAAGCCAAAGAAGAGCTCTTCACAATCTTCTGATTCAATGCATGCATAAATAAATAGGTTTCTCAACCATACCTGTATCAAGTTTCTTTTTTCTCTTTATTTAGAACTTAAGTGAAAATTTAGATGAAACATTTTCACACATCTAGTGGGACCTAGAGTCTCTACTTTCATTTTTATTTGTATTTTTATTCTCTTATCTCTATTTGTTCTCATAATTGAAACTAAAATTTATTTTGGGCTGAAAATCAACTATATCCATTGCTTTCTTTTAACATTAGTTAAATTTGAATTAAAACATAATAATCTTATCATAGCATCACTTTTGTTGCACACACTAAACCAAATCACTTTCATCAATCAAACATCAAATAAATTTGAGATAAGGCCCGAATAGGATTTCATCACCTAGGGGTAACCTTACCCTTTCTTGACAATCCCACTTGGAGGTCATTACTAAGGGAAGAACCAACTCAACTCTTTGGTTATGTATAAACTTTGGAATTAAATATATACTGGTAAAACACCCAACACCATTATCACTATGGTGTGTGAAGTAAAGGGGTAGGACCATATACCAAGCCACATATCAAATTCCATTATAAATACTTTTGAGCACCTAAACAACCTGAAACAAACCATAGACTCCTTTTATAGTACCTGATCTACAAGCCAACTTTTATCACACTTTCTTATAACTTAACGCATAAGCCAAAAGTGATATTAAAATTAACCATAATATTTTAAGTACTCTAGTGTGTGTTAGATTTATTTGATCATTTTATTTCTTTATCTTTATTTGAGTTGTGAGGAATCTAACTCTTTTTGGTGTCTTTCTACCATCTTACCTTCACCTACCTCATCTCTATTGCCTTATCTGATGGGAAGCTGATCTATATTCACTCTAGGAGATCCTAACTTCATTATTCTCCTAGAATATACACCTCTTACCTTATAATGTTACCTTGCATCAAGATCCATTTATACACCCATCCCTACCTATAACCAATCCAACCTTACCTAGAATCAAGCGAACCATGCCTATAACCAACACAACCACACCTAAAATCAACCTAACATCACCTATAATTAACCCAACATCACTTACAACCAACCCAACCTTATATGTAATCAATTTAACTAATTAAAAACCAATTGATCATCACCTCAACCAACCAATAATCTTTCAACCTTTATTTGATCATTGTCAGAACCTACCTCAATTATCTCAATCTCACCAATCTTTGGGTTACCTATCCCAACTATCATATCAATTACCTCAACCATATAAATTTTTTTATTACCTACCTCATACATCATATCAATCACCTATACCACCTTTATGGTAACCTTATTTATCTCAAAATAAAGACTTGCTCTATCCCCTAGTCATACCACCCATAACTATAAGCCCAACAACTATCAACTTACCTTATCAACCCCATCAAATCCAACCAATAACTATCAACCTACCATATTGAACCAACCAAACTTCTTAAACCACCCAACCATATTAAACCTACCCACCATATCAACCATGTCAAATCTATCAAATGTGTCAACCTTATCTAATATCTCAAACAAACCTACCTTATCTAACTTATCCAACCAACCAAACTTTTTGAACCCACCAATATTATTAAACCAACCAACCTCACCAAATCAAAATAATAACTCTCAATAAAAACTTTCTAACCTACCAACCTTATCAAACATACCCAAGCCATCAAATCACTCAAACTTGTCAAATAAACCAAAATTATTTGACCAAACAACTTTATCAAACTAGCCAATTAGCTCACAACCTAAAGAGGCATTAGTGCACCCTCTTCCTAGGTAGTATACCCCACTAGGGAAATCATATGCTTTAATCCTTGAAATTTTTTTAATGGATTCTATCATTAGACTCCTTCAAATCAAAACCATCAATGCTTCTCTTCCAAAACTAGTTTGGTTTATAGAAAATGAGTTTTGTACATATCATCATACAAAAGGACATGTGGTAGATAGATGTGGGTATTTTAAGATGATCATCAAAAACCTTATCAATAAAAATGAGGTTCCAAACAATATTATCCATGCTACCCCTAGCCTATCCTTGAATTTATTTATGAAATAAATCATTGAACCTCTATTTGTACCCATTATTGTCCAAGCCCATGGCCAAATCCCTCAACATAATAAGGTCCCTTCATTATATTCAGTCCTTAGTGCATCTATAAGTAGGGGAACCATAATCAAAACCCCAACTAATCCACTTATTAACTAAGTTCACCCTTTTCATCTTTCGTTTAAATTCATCACTAAGGAAGAATCAACCTTAAAACACCCACTTATTTACCAAGAAAACCTTTCTCATCTTTCCTTTAAAACCATCATTAAGGAAACCAACCCACCCCTTCCACTTACCCTTGTAATGGAGCCAACCTAATCTCAAACTCCTTACCTATAATTAAATCCAACCTAACCTCAATTAAAATTAAACCCATTTAATTCCTCTATTATCTATTAGTTTTCATCTACCTAATGACATTATCTTTGGTTCAATTCTCTTTTGAATAGGTTCAGATATTTGTCACCTTACCTTTCCAACTAAACTAAACAAACAAGTAAACCCAACCAATAATATAGATCAACCACCATCATACCTCCCTCAACAAATCAAACCAACCTCTAAACTAAACCAATCAACTATGATTAACCCAACTTTTAATCCAATCATAAACAATTTATTTATCAACACAAATAAACATCAAACTTCCATTCAAGATTTCTTGAGTATTAAATACCTTGTTATCCAAGTTACCCACACCTTACCTAAGCTCCCTCATTCGGATAATTGACACTCTTGTACACCCCACCTCTATTTCAAGATGATGTTCATAACGCCATTTTTTGATCTCAAACCTATCCAAATCTGACCCAACAATGTTTTCCTCACCATAGCACCATAATGGCAATCCTACCTAAAACACCACATAAAAATATGACCTACTAACCACTAAAAACTAAAAACTAATAACCCTTATGAGGAAAATGAGGTCATCTTCATCCTTCAGAAACCCTCTTATTAAATAACACCTCACCTAGGGATCATTTTCCCATCTTTGGCCATCCATGGAAAAAAAATTGGGGGAGCATTCCCTCCTTATGGATTTAGCAATTTATCAACCCAAACAATTCCTTAACAATTAACCAAATGAACCCTTGGCATTATTTTTTCTCAACCTATCTACCAACCAAATCTAAACTATTGGAGATTACCTTTCTACATCAACTCAAACTAAACCAAGTGGTATACCAAAATGGGGAAACCCATTTAGACACCAGCAAACCTATTTGGGAGTCACCTTATCCCTAACCTTTCAAGATTACCTTTCTCAATCAACCCAACCTAAACCATGTGGTATACCAAATTAGGGAAACCCATTTGGACACCACCCAAACTATTTGGGAGTCATCTTCTCCCCAACCTTTGGAGATTACTTTTCTCCATCAACTCAACCTAAACCAAGTGGTATAAAAAATTGGGGAAACCCATTTGGACACCACCAAACCTATTTGAGATTCACCTTTTCCCCCAACAATTGGAGATTATCCTTCTCCACTACCCAGTGAACCATTGGAGATTACCCTTATCCACCAAACTATCACTTAACCAACCTCATCTTTTTTGTCAACCCAAATATTTTCCATGTCTCATACAGTGTTGGAAAGTAATATGGGGCCATCTACTCTCTTAATTGACATAAACCATTTATGAAAGTATGGATATGGGGCATATCAAAACTTAAACCCCTAAATGTTTTACATTTGCATCGTGTTCTTTTGTTAAACCAAGTTTTTGGTCACCTTGTGTCTAACTTAATCTCATCCCTTGATTTTAAACCACATTCATCATCTTATTTTTAATGGAAATCTACTACAACTAAATCATGCAATTATCCATCACAATCATAGCCTAATCTTGAACTGTGGGTATCATGGCTCTACCCATGACATGATTCTCATGGTACTTTCTATCCCTCTTCAGGATATATTCCCATGGTTGTTATCACCTAAACCTATTTTCACCTATTAAACCTTCTTGTGATCTTATTTTTGGCTTCATAAAGTTAACTCCTTAAGTATGTTTAATCAAGTCTATGTCAAGAAATGTCAAAGTCAAAAACAAATCATGAATCATTCTTATTATTCATAAATTGTTCCCTTAAAGGATAACTGTTGAAAACTTATTCAAAATTGTAAAACATAAGGTAGACTACTCCCTTGAAGGAAATATATCAAAATCATTTGAACTAAGCATATCAAATTTTAACACTCCCTTGAAGGATGGTTGAGTAAAGCATTTGTAAAATCTAGTAATTTATTGGAAGCTTCCCAAATCAATCAGCTTCCCCATCCCTCCAAAAAAATAAAAATAAGTAAGAGACTCACAAGCAATAATAAAATAATTTAGAAAGCCACAATCATCTCTCTTAAAAGCACTAATTTTTAAAGCTAAAATTGGCTCTCATAAGTAGCCTTCCTACATTGATTAGTGTACACTTTATATGACATAGACGTATTTACTCTGACTCTTTAGAAACCTATAGAAGAGACATGTGAGTCTCATAATAAGGTCCCATTTTCATCCATATCCCATTTATACATTATAATCAAGGGATTTTCAGATTACTTGACACTACGTGATCAAGCTACTTATTTTAACCAACAAGCTAACACCAATGCAATGCATGAAAGGGGCTTATGTTCTTAATCCCACCCATCTTACTATTATGGTCTTTACTAATTAGAGGATTTAACATACTCCTTCTACTTTCATGATAGCCTTATGAAGACGTATGTCTTCCTTTTTTAATTTTATTAATTCCCCCAACTATCTACCTTGCACCCTTTCACCAGGAAATGGGGCACCTTCTTACCAAACCAAGTGGTACCCCAAATTGGGAAACCAATTTAAACACCACCAACCATTGGAGATTACCTTTCTCTAGAAGCTAATGACTAGAGATAACCTTTATCTAAAGTCCAACCTATTTTTATACCATTACCTAAATTAATCATTAGAGATCACCCTTTTCCACTGACCATCACCCACCCATGGAGTTACCTTATCCACCCATCCCACCCACCTCATCACCTTGCCATTGGTCCATTTTTGCATAACTAATGCACATTTTGTGATGATTTTTTCTTGGTATTTTAATCATAATGACAAAATTTCCATGTTGACCCTTTTGAATTTTGTGCCACCTCATGCATACCAAACTTGCTTGTGTCTTTTTAGGAGCACTTCCTACCTCGAATACCTATAACACTTGACCCATTTATGTTTTCCTTGGGAGCACTTCTTACCTTTGATACCCACTAAAAACATATAAATTGCTTAGGAGACTTGCATTTATGAGTGTTCCCAACTGACACACCTACCAGTCATCACATGGTTCACTTATCACTTGTCCTTCTTAGCACTAACTATTATTTTTACCAATATTAGTAATTCTAGTCTTTGCATGATCTTGGCTATCACACTTTTTGGTTACATTTTGTGTGCAACTTTTCATTTCTAAACCTCATTTCACCATCTTATGACTCACCATATACCATTTATCAAACCTTAAAACAATTTTGGTTTCACCTCTTCAACTCCTGATTTGAGGGGGAACACCTCCTTCTACTCTTAAGACAACTACACCTTTGACCCAAACTCTATTTTTGTTTTGAATATCATTCACACAAGCTACATAATAAAAAGGGGTAAAATGTAGACACCAAAAATATGCACATTATGATTTTGAGTGTCAAATAACCCCCTAGAATTCCTATGACCCTCTTGGGATCAATCTACACTAATATAGCTTAACTAAACTCATCCATAGTAAATTTCACAAACTGGCTCAACCTAACCTTCAACCCCTTTTTCCTTTGGGACCTTACCACTCTACCTTGTTTTTTTATAATTATATTATCCATATCCATATGTGAATTCATCCATGATCAAGTTAATTTTAGAGTATCTCTTGAACCTCTTGTTTAACATCTTGTTGAGCCTCTCCTCTTTTCCTATATAAAGAGAAGAAAGGAGGAAAACTAGGAGGAGAGAAAATAAGTGCACAAATCATTAGGAGTAAGTAATCAGTCATCATCAACTTGTTATGCAGGTATATATTCATCAATAATCATCTTTATCTAGCTCTAAAACTTCTCCAAGCTATTAATTATCAACTATAATCTAAGTATACCATTCTTGTTTTAAGTTTTAGTTATTTAGTCTTAACAATTTTGAAACTCCAAATACCTCATCTCTACTGAGTAGCCCGTGACCATTATCAACCATGTAAATACCAAACCTTTACCCTTGATACCTTTGAGGCTCTTTCCAGTCCTCATAACCATTAATCAACATCTAGAAACCTATAAAACCTTTTCATAAGCAATCCATAACCTATTCTATCTAGAATTAATAAGCTATGAAAAAACCATAGTAACCATCAATGGTCACATTCATCTTCAACCTTGTCCACCAATAGTTACCTTTACCTTTAACCTTGACCATCGATAGTCACTATGTAAAATCAGACCCCTAAAATTAGCAAGTAGAAAACACTCCTCATCCTCAACCAAAACCTTGTTTTATTGACTTTTGACCATACCTAAACCATATATTGATAATTTAACATTCACCTTAATGTTATATTCTTAAATTAAGATTTTATTTTAAAAATTATTTATCTCCTTTGCTGGAGTACTTTAATTTATGTTATGCAACCTTATTTTATTATCAACATTAACTTGTTTTAAAAGATGGATTGACATCCTCCAATGAAGTTGTGTACTTTTTGGATCTAGATTGCTAGGTAATATACCTTATGTAAATAACACAACCTTTATTTAGTCTATTTATTATGTATGTCTTCCTCCCAAGATAAAGATTAACTCTTAATAATCTTTTGATTCAATGCATGCACAAAGAAATAGGTTTTTAAACCATACTATTATCAAGTTTCTTTTCTCTCTTTCTTTAAAACATGAGTGAAACTTTACACAAAATAATTATAGTAGGTATGTGGAGATAAATAGCAAACGGGACCATTGTAATAAGTCAAGATGAGTGTAATAGACCTCCCTAATATGTTTAAAACTATAATAAAACTCCAATACAACTTTTCAGTAATAAATTTATCTCTTGACCTCATAATTTTAGGGTTACTATCTTGAGAGGCACCTTCTGAAGCTCAAAACTATACATAGGTTTTTACAAGGGATCCCAATATCATTGAGGATTTTATATTACCTTATCTACTTATTTTTGTGTAATTATTTCATTTTTTGAGGCCCTAGGCTTTATGAATCATTGTTAAGATGATAAGCATGTTTAAAGCTTCCAAAAAGACTAGAAATGACCCGATTGGAGAAATTGGCTTGCGAAGTGCATAAAATGAATTAGATTTCCCTTGAAACTATATGTACATAATAGTTTTTAAATTTTTTATCAATTAATAATTTTTTTTGTCTTATAGGAACCCATCAAGTATCTATCTCTCTAAGTGCATGACTTAAGTGGTGCATTGGGAAAAGGGCGGGTAAACCACTAGAGTTTTATAAGATTCTTATCCATTTTGGCATTTGCTATCTACACATTTGTCTCCTAAAAACCATTTCCATAATCTTTTCCTTCTCTTTTTCACATTATTTTAGTATTTTATAACCTTTAGTACCCATTTTTCCTAACTTAAAACCTCTTTTGGTAATTTACATGTCTATCTCAACTATGTCAACCTTGTACTCTTATTGGTAAAACTCATTTAAGGTCTAGGTCAGATATTGGCAAACCTAGTTCATAACCTAATGAGTTTTTATCAATAATGATACTACATCCACTAGGTCAACCCTATCAACCAAAAATTTTGGAAGGGTTTAGCGTTAAATCTGCCTATATAAACATAATCATTTCACCATTATTTTAAGAAGAGAAGAAGTAAGATATATTGTGAATCTTATTATCCACCATTCTACTTGAGGAAAAATCTTAGGGTTTTATAATTTATATGGAGATACATATATTGTCTTATGAATAATTCTTTTAGATGCATTTATAGGTTGTGTAGCCTAGAGCTAAAATATCATTTTCATACTTACATATCATAATAACATGTTGTGAAGCACCTTGGCCAAGGGAGAGATTGATGAATGATGGGTTTGTCTTCAAAGGTAAGTATTCATAACTTTGTTCCTCCTTTTTAAGAGTAGATATATATGCATTTGGACTTATTTTTCATGAATTAGGATTATGCATACATTAGCATGAGTATATCTCTTATGCATGTTTACTTTTGTTATTTACTACCCGCACTTTGTGCTAGAAGATTTGGTGAGAAGTAGATTAGATTTGTTTATTACTTGTTATTAGTATATTGAATATGAAAACATAGGACTTATATAGGGTTATTACATAGTTTCACTTGATTTTAGGCTTTTTAACCCTCCCTAGTGATATTATTGTGGTAATAGATCCCCTCATTAGGTCTAGTGGATCTATATTGGTCATGTTCCTAATTATCTAATGTATCCCTAATCAAAAGTGTAATTAGGATGAATTTTTTTGAGTTAGGATTCATTTGTATTTATAATGAATTTTTGATTACATGCATTATAGTGAACCTAATGAGAATCAAACCCTTACAATTTTTCCTTCATGCTTTATCATTTATATCATTTTTATATATTTGTGATACTAGGTTGACTAGGATAGTATAGATTCTAACTTCTGTGCATAGTCTTGACACATAGTCACATCAAAATAACTCTCTTATTTCTATGTATGTCTTCATTAGATATAGGTTACTAGATCAAACAAGTCAACATATTACTTTTGTTCACTTTTAGACATTAGACTATGTCTAATAATTTGACTTATTCTCTTATTTAGTTCTAGAATAAAAAATAAAATCATTTAGGTTGACTTAGTATCAAAATCAAATTTCAGATAATAAACCAATTTGACAAGGTCAACTCAATCATCTTAATAGGCTTCAACAAATAGGGAATTACATAACTAGGTTGACCTAGTTGTAAGAACTTGAAAGTAGCATTCAAAACACTTCAACATAAATTTCATATTCCTCAGTATCTTCTAACCTACCAAGATTCCTTTATTTTCTCTCTTTCAATCCATTTTTTCCTTACAGTTCTATTTAAAAAAATTGTAGTCTTTAAAGCTACAATCCTACAACAAACTAGGTTGACTTAGGCAACCTAGTTTTGTAGTTTGTCTTCTGTCTGAAAGACTAGGTCGACCTAGTCAACCTTATCATTAACAAATCTTACTTCTACATTATATTAGTAACCCTATTGATTCAATTATGTAATGTTTTCATACACTATCATCTAAACTAACTCTATACCATACATAAATTGGGACTTAACAACTATATTCTAGTAATTAGTTCACATTTTCACTTCTAGTTGTTTGCATGCTTATAATATATCACAAAGTATAATTAGGTGGTTTTTAAATATACCATTTAGTTTCAATATTTTTATCTTTCATTCACACACTAACAAATCACAAATTTTTAAAATGCATTTAAACATTTTTCTACCCAAGGCCTACCTACTTGGATTTCATCACCAAGGGGGGATCCAACTTGGTTTTTTTGACAAGTATAAATATAAGCTTAATGGTATATATTGGCATAGCACTTTATAACCTTATCATTTTAATAGTTGAACTGAAGGGGTAGGCCACAATACCAAGTAGGTACTATTACAAACATAGAACCCTTTCAACCTAGACATCCTAAAACCATCCATAGATTGATTGATAGTTCTCTACTTGTATACAACTTCCATATCACACTTAAAATAACACTTTATAATAATATAAAAACATTTATCATGACAACTTAATGATCACTTACTTTTTAATTTATTGCTTACTATCTACTTATTATATGTTGTATTGTAAAAACTTGCATTGGCCAACATTAGTGCAAGGTTTTATGATATGTGCCACTATTATATAATTATAACTTAATCTAATTTATTGTGTGTTTTATTCCATTTATTTATTAAAAGTAAACTGAAAAAAATCCCTCTTTTTAGTACACTATTATGTTATTTGACACAGTCTCTTATAAACTATCTTTTTACCTTATTATAGTATTGAGTTGACCTTATCAACCCAATACTCCTTTCTACCTTTCAATGTAAAGTATTAAGTTGACTTAGTCAACTTTGTATCCTTATCAAACTATAATTTATATTAGATTATATTACTAAGTCAAAATGGTTTACTTTATATCCTTGTTAGCTCAATTTTATACCTTGTGTTTAGTACTAGGTCAACCTGGTCGACTCTATACTCTTATCTATCCTTTCCTATCTTCTTACTTTTACATCAACTTTGTCTTCCCTAATATCTCTCCTTAATTCTAAACTTCCTATTTGAAGACAAAATTGAGTTTAATTCAACAAATATGATTAGTTTTACCAACCCTAATAGGTTCTCACATAAGTAGATTATGGATCTTATCCTAAATGAAAGTAACATTCATATAACCACCCACACTACAAACTATGGGACCACTCCTCATTCCTCTTCACTTCATAATTTGATATTTGCATTTAAATATTAAAATTAATTAGATTATAAACCAAAATTGGTCTTTTTCATCAATGATTTTCCTCAACATTGAGGAAAGGATCCTTATACTATTTACCATCTCATGATAAGTGGTCAAGTTGAGGAACCCCATTCTCCTTCTCCCATATTATCACATGGATTTTGAGATATTAGCTTCTTTTATTCTCAACCTCTTCCCTCTATTTTTACCACTTTTCATACCATGACTTTTTCCTCTTTGATTTCTTCTACCTTCATTCAGAGTATCTCTACTAATATTGTAGGTGTTACATCTAATGGGTCTCTTCCAAGACCCACTCTTATCAATTTTTACACTAGTGCATAATTTTATACCCATGGTAATCATGTCTATCATGTTGTTTATTCTCATCCCTCTACTAGTCCATATTTTACCACATAAGAAAATAATGTCACTAGTGCCTCACTAACAACTCTTCTCAAGCTCCTACTAACACCCATAATGGTACCCAAGCCACTACTACTGAATTTAATGCTTCAAACAATAATGGAACTCAAACCCATCAAATCCTATTATAAAATCTTAATCAAATGAATTATTTTCAAGATAAAAATTCAAATGTAAAATCATCTTATCCATTTTCGAACCCACCCTCAATAGATGCCATAGGGCACACATAATAAAAATGTTCCCCCACAACCTCTTTAGGATTACCATGGTAATCTTATCCCTGAACCTCCACTTGTTATTAAAATAATTAATAATATTCAAAATGAACCTCTTACATCTCAAATGTATAATATTACTATAAGAGGTATCACCCCTACCATTTATTACAATGGTTCAACCGATCTTACTCTCCATTTAAAAACATTCGGAAATCTATATAAATATTAGGTCAATTTAAATACCTTGTCCACTACCAAGATATTAGAAAAAAATATAATGGTTAATTCATTATATTGGTAAAACTAACTCAAATATCATTACATTACTAGTTTGGAACATTTAGTTAATGCTCTATTCTAAGAGTTATAAACTATTGATCTCCCTGAGAATACCTTGGCCCATTTTATCAATTATAAGAAAATTTAGACTGAAACTACATAAGCTTTCATTAAATTATGAAAGACATTGTCTAATAAATGTGAACATAATATGGTAGATGATAAAATTTTGAATATATTCACCAATGCTCTTTTTCCCAAGATGTAATATTGGGTTTAAACTCTTTCTCCACATACTTTGAAAGAGGCCATTGACCAAGAAAAGTTTCAATATTTCCTTATGCATAAATTTGAGCCATACTAAACTTCTATGGGTACTCACATGTTACTAAAGAATAATAATCACCATGCTACTAATGATGGTGTCATTGACTATTATGATGCCACCCATACTATTTAAGCTATTATTCTCAACCAAACTTTAGAACAAGCTTTCCCTCCCAAATACATCACCAAAACTAATTTATCTTCAACCAAAAACATCAATGATCATAAATATTTGTCCTTAGTATAGTTACAAAAACATCTACCAACTCCTCTCCCACAATGCTATGCTCTTAACCTTTGGCATGTCTATGGATATGTGTGGTTGACTTGTGGCTTACATACCTCTTTTATATTCTTGTTAAATTTCTCTATGTTATTAGTTACGTCAACATATGGAATAACCATGGCTACTTAGACTATATATAGGAGGTAGTGGTTAGTATTTGATCATGATATTAAGTATGCTTCTCTTATTTCATTATCATGGAGGTTTCCCCCTCAAAGTGGATATAGTATATTATCTAATATTCTACTCTAGTATCAATCACTATTGTGTGATCTCTTATTTTTTCTTATTATATGTGATATATAATTATTCTGTGTAAACATTTAAGTAATTTCATTACAATTGATATCATAGATTCAATTTGGTTAAGTTTATTAGAACATATTTTTTGGATTTGGTGAGGTATGACTTCTATGAGTGAAAGGAGCAAAAAACATAACTTGCAATCTAGGAAGAATTAATTTTTCTATCAACATAGTATTGTTCAAAAATCTTTTTTTTAAAAAAAATATTTAAAAAAAAAGTTTGGAATTTTTTTTCCCTTTGCACATTTGTAGTCTTTAGATTCATCTTGGATAGATTATCACAATGTATATTTTGTTGGTAAACTTTTTTGGTGCCAAAATGCTTCACCCTAGTGCATAAAAGTAGTCATTGGATTTGTCTTAGTGAGGTGATCTCAATGGTACCATCTCTTGGTACAATTTTTGTGGGTTGAAAACCATCTTAGGGTTTATTCATGGTACTTCCCACTACTTAGGTAAAAAAGGGGGAAAAAAATCCTAAGACTCCTTATAGGGATGACATAGAATCTATAACTTTAGATCTGATGATTTGTAAACTTCAAGCTAACATAAAGGGCTTGGTGTACCATGATGAATTTGATACAATTCAAGCTGATGTTTCAAGGATTTATAGAGAGATTAATGGGGTGAAAACTCAATTACATCAGATCACTATGCAATTGGATATCATTTCATCTCAATTACATACAAATATCCTTCCACTTAATCATTTAGGCCATCCTCCTGTCAACACTAACAACTCTAATCTTAGAGTGAAATTGGTGTTGCTAAAAATGGGCATGCATAAATTTGATGATAAGGTTCCTCTCACTAAGATTATCTAAATTGAAAATGTATTTGATCAACACCAAACTCCTAGTTCTTATAATGTGATAGTGGCATCTTTATATCTGGAAGCTGAGCAATTCATTTGGTATTGATGGTTGCGTGATAAAAATAAAAATCATGGTGATCTTTTTACATGGTCTATTTTCACTTATTATTTGTTGGATCATTATCAAAATAATGTCTCTAAGATCTACTTCATCTAGTTAGCCAAACTACATTAAACAAGAACTTTGCAAGATTATTTTAATCAATATTAAAATCTCTCTTTACAAGTGTAAGATATCACTGACACAAATTTGATTGATCTTTTTTAGGTGGATTCAAAATAACATCCAATTTGAGGTTATTATGTTTAATAAATCATATATATCAAAAGCTATCCTAAAGGCATGCATGATAGAAGAAAAAGAGATGGTTAAATATAAAATTTTCACTACTGGTCATGATCACACCTTTCTAGCACCATCATTCCCTCCACCCATGAGATTGGCACCTCAACAAATTAAGGAGAAACAAGCCAAAGGATTTTTTATGGGTGAGATAGAAAATGGAGTGAAGGACATCACTATCCTATAAAGAAGTTGTTTTACATTGAAGGTCTTAATGAGGATACAGATGATGAGGTAATTAATGAGGATGTAGAAAGACCTAAGGAGGAACATAAAGACTCTCAACCTACTATTTCCTATCATGCCTTTTGAAGTAGTAGCACTCCCCAAACTCTTAAGGTGGTGGGTTTCCTAAAGAAAATGAAGGTCCCTATATTAATTGATACAAATAACTTCATCAATAGTAAGTTGGTTGCTCATTTGAATTATTTCATTTATCCTGATCTAAAATTTGAGGTCATGATTGTAGACGGTAGTATTATCAACTATTTATGAAAATTTCATAGTATTAATCTAGCGATGGGAGATTACCTGTTAGATTCTTTTATGTTTTCTATTACCATAGGTGGAACTAACATTGTTATAGGAGTATAGTGGCTCACCACTGTGGGCACTATTAATATGAATGTCCAATAATTATTCATGCACTTCATTCTAAGGGAAGGAAATTTGAGCTAAGGGGATTAAGGGATAAATCTCCACAACATGTTATCCCCTATTAAATGACTAATATTCTTTGAAAGGGTTCTAAAGGATTTATGTCTCGTTTGTTTTCCATTGTAGTCTAGCCAACTCAACCATCTATACCTCTTGATATACATGTGATTGATGCCCATTCTATTATTTTTGGTGACATGAAAAAAGGACTTCCACCCAACCACATGCATGATCATGCCATAAAAATTAATCTTGGTAGTACACCAACCAACATCAGGTCATATAGGTATCCCCATGCCCATAAAAGTGAAATTAAAAATATGGTACATCAGATGTTAGATGAAAGAATCATTTGCCATAGCCAAATCAAATATTATTTTCCAATTATCATGGTGAGAAATAAATATGACACTTGGAGGATGTGCCTTGACTACAAATAACTCAACAAATACACTATCAAAGATAAGTTTCCTATTCCTATAATTGATTATTTACTAGATGAATTTAATGATGCCCTTTATTTTACCAAGTTAGATTTGCATTCTAGGTATCATCAAATCCAAATCCATGATGAAGACATACCCAAAATAACTCACATAACTCATGAAGGTGATTATGAGTTTATGGTTATAGATTTTGGTATAACAAATGCACCATCCACATTTCAGAGTTTGATGAATACTATTTTTAGGCCATTTTTTAGGAAATTTGTTTTAGTGTTTTTTGAATGATATCCTCATTTACAATAAAAATTGGAAATATTATTTACAACATGTGAAATAGGTAATCTCAATTCTAGAACACTAGTTGTATGCCAAACCTTCTAGATGTACTTTTGGAGCTTGTGAGGTTGAGTATTTGGGTCATATGGTTTCACATAAAGGAGAAAAAGTGGATCCTAAAAAAATCCAAGTAATGGTGGACTGGTTGGTTCTTAAGACACTCTTGTAACTAAGGGGATTTTTGAGGCAAACTAGTTACTATCATAGGTTTGTCAGAAATTATGGTAGCATTTCAACTCTACACACCTCTTTATTAAAGGAAAATTCCTTCTAGTGGATTGATATAACTACCAAGACATTTGAACAATTGAAACTGGCTATGTGCACCACTTTAGTGTTGGCCACTCATGACTTTTATAAGACTTTTGTAGTTGAATATGATGAATATAGATATGGTATGGGTGTTTTGATCATGTAATAAATAAAACCACTTGCATTTCAAAATCACCAGATGAAGGGTGAAAACAAACTTAAGCCCATCTATGAGAAGCAAATTATGGCCATTCTACATGTAGTCAAACAATGGAGACCTTATTTGATGGGTCATCACATTTAGGTCAAGATTGATCATGATAGTCTCAAATATTTTTTAGAATAACAATTATCATCAAAAGAATAATATAGATGGGTAACTAAGATGTCAGACTATTGTTTTGAAATACTTTACAAGAAAGGCAAGGAAAATTGGTGGTAGATTCATTATCCAAGAGGGATGAATTAGTTGAGGCATTATATGTGCCATGACCATTTGGTAGGTATATTGGCTAGAAGAAGCAAGATCAAAATGGTAAAATTATAGTGATATATATGATTTGATTTAAAATATTCAACAAGGTTTGGGTGGATTTAAAAAATTCACATGGGAGGGCAATGCATTATGGTATAAATATAGATTATGCCTACGTAAGAATTCTCTTCTCAAACAAAAAGTCCTTTACGAACTTCATAAAACTCCACTTTGGGGTCACTCAATATTTTTTAAAACCTATCATAGAATCAAGCAAGATTTATTTTGGGAAGGAATAAAGGGGGATGTCTATAAATATATGGTTGAATGTATGATCTTTTAATAGAAAAAGTGAAATCATCAAAATCCAAGGTCTTTTCAGCCTTTATCAATCCCTAGCTAGCATTGGGAAGAGGAGTTTATGGATTTAATTATAGGGTTATTAAGATCTAATGGTCAAAATGTTGTCATGTTGTTATGGATCATATTAGTAAGTATGCCCATTTTTTTTCTTTATCATAGTCTTTTGTTGCTAGTATAGTATCTTCTACTTTTATAAATATTATTAAAAAACTAGATGGTAATCCTAAGATCATTATCAGTGATAGATATCCCATTTTCATTAGTAATTTTTGGACTAAATTACTTGCATGTTTGGGCACCAATTTGGCTCATATCTCATATTATCATCCTCAATCATATGGACAAACTAAGGTAATCAACAAATGTCTAGAAGGATATCTTCATTATTTTATTTTTGATATATAAGATAAATGGGTTCATTAGTTAAAACTTGTTGAATGGTGGTATAATAATTCTATTCATAGTTCTTCCAAAATGTCTCCCTTTTTGGCCTTGTATGGATACCACCATCCTTCCATCACTTAAACCTTAAATGTCAATCCTAAAGTTTGTACAATTGAGGAATATATTCACCATCAATAGGAGGTACTTACAAATTTACATTAAAATTTAGCCATGGCCTAGAATCACATGAAGCAATAGGAATATCAACATAGGATTGAGAGGAATTTTGACATTAGTGATTGGGTCTTTATTCACTTGAATCCATATAAGCATATGTACTTGAAGCAATATACAAATGATAAAAAGTTATCCCCTAGGTATTATGAGCCTTATATGATCTTGTAAAAAATTGGTAGTGTAGCATACAAGTTAGATTTTCCTTCATCTCCTCACATACATCCAATATTTCATGTATCATGCCTAAAGAAAGTCATTGAACACATAGTTTCTAATCAAACTGAGTTACCAGAATTGGATGAAGAAGGGAGAGTTATTTTTGATCCTGAGGTGATACATCAAATGTACACTAAGTGGCTATAATTTAGAGTGATTAAGGAGTACCTAATCAAATAGAATAATCTACCATGTGAATATGACACCTAGGAGGATGAATCCTTTGTGTAGCAACATATAAAGTTGATTCAACATTGAGGATAATGTTGTTTTGAAGGGGAAGGGAAAACTATGCCCTTAACCTTTGGTATGTCTAAGTATATGTGTGGCCAACTCATAACTTACATACCTTATTTACATTCTTATTACATTTCTCTATACTCTTAGTTGAGTCGACCCATCGAATAACCATGGCTAATTAGACTATATATAGGAGGTAGTTGTTAGTCTTTGATCATGATATTAATTATTCTACTCTTATTGAATTGTCATGGAGGTTTCCACTTTTAAATGGGTCTGCTATATTATCCCAATAAATTTTGTTGGATTTACACTAGTTGGGGTCATTCTCATGAGACCTATATGCAACTTTGTAATTTGGTTATGGATTTCCTTCTTGGTCCCAATTTTTACCATGATTATATCATTCATAAACACCAACAAGATTATGAAATTTATTTCAAATCCCATGAAACCCAAACTAAATCTCAAGCTTTGAACTAAGATAATGCTCATTTGGCCATCTATAAAGATCCTCTTCCAAATCACCAAGATAACCAAGACAAGCCTACCCCTTTTACTAATGATGTTGATAGTCTTCTTAACCCCACTCTTGAAGAGAATTTGGTTAATATAACTAATATGTGAAGGGTGGTTTCTTTCACTGATCCTCAACCCATGCATACACCTCAATTGTCTCACATATTTTATGTTATCTAAGATTCTTCTACAACTCACTAAATTGAGTTGGGACAAGCAGACCTTATGTATTTTGATGACCAATTCTAGAAACCACTTTGGATAACACTTTCCATACCATTTATACCATCCTTTTAGCTTCTTTACTTATCACCAATGATACTCAAACTTATAACAAATCTCAAATCAAACCTAGATCAAATTCTCCATCCTCTTAAGATAATCAACAAACTTATCCTTCAATTAGACCTTCTACCTCTTCCAACATAAATTCACATGCACTTAATTTGTTCCTTTCAAAGACCTCCTTCAACACTAAGCACCTCTTTCCAATAGTCCTCTAATGGGTTATGATGAGTGAGATCCTATCATAGAGCTTACTAATCTTCCATATCAAATCCCACTTATCAAATTTATGTGGATCTCTCTACATCATCATAAACATCTCATGTAGATTTTGTTCAAAATGAACATCCCTCATACTCCCCTAACAAGATGTGAATCCACCTTATATGGATCAGAAGATAAGATTTTACAATAGTGCAAAGAGATGTCCATACATGTTCATGAAACAAGGGACACTTATTTTTCCCTAAAATTTCCCATTTCTTATATAATCCCTGATGAGATTTTGCTTTGTGCAAATGATCCTTCCCTTTTTATTAATGTCCAAATCAGTGATATCTAAGTCAAGTGTGCTTTGATTGATGAATGTTTTTACACTTATGTTGCCTCTCTTGATTTTATCAAAACCATTAGATATTCCAAATGTAATCTTAGATACACAAACAACACATGTTAAGGCTATGACTAAAGGCAAATTCCTCCTTTAGGTTGTGTATCTCTCCCCATTACTATCCCACATATTATTATTCATGTAAAGGTGATGATATTTAAGTTTATTCTATCCTATAAAATTTTTATTAGTAGGCCATGGACTCATAACATGAGATAAATTACCTCTTCTACTTGCCAATGCATTAAATTTCCTCAAAATGGATCCATCTATAGGATTCAGGGTGATACCAACCCTTGGAATTTCAAAAAATTCCAAGACCATGGTGTATTCAATATTCTTACCCTTTAAGCCTTGTCAAGCATTCCATTTTGTTAATATTAATGGTTTAAATTTCATATAAATTGCACCTAAGGTTATAATGGTCACCCTGAAACCATCAAGAATATACCCCTTAACCTCCTAGATTCTAATGATGATGAGCTTGATGAGATCAATATCAAGATTAAAACTTTAGATATCTCACCTCATCTCATATATCATATTCCTCCTTATTTAAAACCTCATTCTCTTCAATCACTTTTTTATGATATCCCTATTATCTTAATTAATACTTGACATTCCATTCATCAAATAACATCAGATGACAAGGTCATCCCTACCTACACCATCAATCTTCATACACTTGATTATGATGATGGTTATACCTTAGATGATCCATTATTATTATGTCATGTTCATGATTGAGATGCTAAGATTATTCATTATCATTCCTATTTTCTCTAGTATTTTATTATATCTTCCCTATTCCATCTTATATCATTCCTAATTTTAGAATTTTTCCTCTTAATCATAGGGTAGAGATGGTGCACACACCTCTATTTTATAAATAAATTTGTAGGAGTATGCTATAACTAGTCCCTATTGATTTTATATATACCACAAACCCTCTAGCCTACTTATCCATGAGATGCTTGAAACCATCATTCAACCTTCTATAGACCCTACCCCTCCCTTAGTAGAGCCCAGTTTGGGTTCCATTCCCACTCTTGATTTAGCTAAGTTTTTTTCCTATTTTTGATCCTCTTGGTACTTAAGTTGATCCTTATCTAGTCTCTCCACCAGCCCCACCTTATCTTGGTTATGGTTTTCTCCATCTACCACAACTAGCTTCTTCACCCACCAAATGGGCTAATTAGCCTTATTATGACATGCATAAAGTTAATGGTCATTAGACTAGAGATTTTCCCCTATATCAAACTCCCTTATCTTTTGTTTTCCCTCCTCTTATGAGTATACCCACCAAGTCTTCTCACAAGCATATTTTTTGATTCTATGGCATACATAATCATTCATCCATGATTATCACAAGATGCAATAATATATCAACACCTTGTATCCCACTAATCTTCAACCTTCATCCAAGGCTATACCTCCCTCAAAATTATTACCTAGGTATTTTTCTAAGTATGAAGAGTTATATTATCTCTTATACCAATGTGGCACACATCACACTGATCATTACCACATACTTCAATAGAATCTCATAGATCACCTCTTAACTATTCCTACCTCTTCTACCCTTCCTCCCACAAGTCACTCTAAAAATAAGGCTCCCCCTTCTTCCCTAGTGGCTCGACATCCTATGGTCCACATATTTTTTATCCACCCATGAATACCTTACACATGGACATTCCATCACTCATTGATCATTTTCTACTCGTGAATACCTCACCTGTGAAACCTTCCTCATCGATGACCCCTTCATCTCTTACAGAATCCACTCCCATGCATTCTCCTAATTATACATTGCATGATATCCCTCATCAACATTATATTTCAAAGATTCCTACATTTTTCACCAAGGAGATTTGATGTGAAATATTTTCACAACTTTCATTAAAGATCAATGAGACATTATATATAGTTTAAATTTAACTACATTTATATTTATCAGATGTTATGGATAATGTGTGTGGATAAATATATTAGTACTTATGAACACATGCATGGTATTATTGCATTTTCATTTGGATTGGACATGTGTTCCATCTTTACATTTATCTATTCTTATATCATTTGACATTGTGCCAAATTTTTATCTATATTACATGGTGACTTTAGTTTCACACTTTATATTGCTTATGATGTCATTATGTTCTCTTATAGATTATTTTTCATAATTAAATTCTTTTTCTTCTTGAGTTCATTTACTTTAGTTTACTTGTTCTTTTTCATGATTATTTTCTATCTTCTCTCTTTAAACATAGATAATTGTTATTGTGATTTGGCTATACAAAGATTATTCCCTTTGTTCATTTATTCTTTACCATGTGATCAGTTAGAAAATAATTCATCTCATTATAATCTCCTTTTACTGATCCACTTTGGATATCATTTTATTCCCCATTATTCCCTTTTTCAAACTAAGCACACACATGGTTGAGACTTGAGATAACATGCTAGTTCATCATTAAGCCTAAGTGTTCTAGTTAGTCTTGTATTTAAATACTTAGCTTATATAGACAAAGCCTAATTCTCATTCATGTTTATTACTCTATCTATCATGATTGTTCATTCTAAGTCTATATCGAGGAAGAATCATAAAATCCATAAAACTATGAAAAATTCAAATCAATTAACATAAAGAAATGATCTAAAAGGCAACATTAAAAATTCTCAAAAGTCAAATCACACTAAAAGATGTGATTCTAAGCACATCTCCTTTTTATAATAAAAGCTAAAACTCCATAATTGGCCTCATGATAGAGCCAAGGTATATTGATGTATGGTAGGCTAGTATATTAGAAAAAGATAATAAAAAAATATTTTGGTGATACCTACCTTCTCATGCAAGTACCCAATCTTTGTAGTGGACCGATAAATCTATAAGGAATCTTAAGGAATGAAGAACACATTATGGGAGGGTAGGTCCATTTTAATTTTATTGGGAAAATTTTCCAATATGAGTTGATCTTAGTAACACACTTATTTTCTTACATAGCTTTGTTTCTATAGTGAACATGTATCCTTTGTATAATGATGGTCACTAGTCACTTAGTGTCTTCTCATGTCCTTAGTGTGCTTCATGTTTCCTAAGGTATTATCATAAGATTCATAATTTATGATTATTAAATTCTCTTTTTCACTCATTAAAATAATAATATTTCCCCTTGATAAATATAGTTTTATTCGTTGATTAATCCCTTAGGGATTTTATTTATGAGTTTCACTGTAAGACCATGGATAAGACCTGACCTTCCTCCCAAATTACCAAAAATTTACATTACCATTACAAACATCCCATTTTTCCATATTTTCACATAATTCCACCTAATTGGTGTTACCTTTATGAGTTACATTGTAAGACCATGGATAGGACCTAGCCTTTCTCACAAAATTTTCCAATATCCAAGTCACAACAAAATTACATGTGTCAAATATGAGATAAGATGTTATTGATTATGATTTACATTTCATTAACATGTTATGCATCCTGATTTAGTATTTTTTATGCTTACTTGATTAATATTTCATCTTTTATCTTGTTTTTTTTTTGCATGTAAGAATCCAATCATTTTTCTTCTATTATTCATACTTCCTAACTTGAATTAGTGTGATTAATTTAAGACCATTTTACCAATTTTTTTTCTCTTTTATACTTCCCAATGTGATTTAGTATGATTAATTTACTTAATTGATTTGTTTTTATACAATTTGTATTTCATGTGATTTCTATTTTATTACATTAGTTTCATACTTCCCAATGTGATTTATTATGATTTTACTTGTTTTATTTTGGTGCCACCCTTTATCATGGTTTAAAAACAATTTTTTTCCCTCTTGTTTACCACTTTTTGGTTTATTATACTTAGTCATATTTATTATTACAACATTCCCAACATGAAATAGTGTGTAGTTCATTTCTTTTTGATTAATTATATTTTGTAAAAGTCTTTTTTGACTATTTCTTTTTAACCATGCATATATCCTACATAATGCTATAACATAAAACACCTCACATACATTTCCTATAGAATATGCAATAACAAAAAAATACATGTGATAGATATAAATATATCCATACATCCAAATCGATAATAGAAATACATAATATCAACATCTAACTGTCAAAATAGAATATCTTTATATATATCATGTATTTTTGATACAAAATACAAAATTACATCACTCCAACTCTAAGTTTAGGATCTATCACGTCTATCTCATGGACTTTACATGATAACCATAGATACCCTAGATAGTCCCATATGAATAGTATGATACAATTAGGATGTCTAAGATCTAAAGCCTACTACCTAACTTTGTAGGTTGGCCACATGGGCCTGTACTGGTCCTAACTAAATAATGGTAGCCAAATACATGAATCTCTCTTGAGTTAAGGTTTTATATGTTTGTGTCTCTCCTAATCCCACCCTTGTTGGTGGATATAGACCATCTTTGTATACTTGTAGCTTCTTCACATCCTCCCCTACTAGTTTGAACCAACTCACATGAGGTGGGGCAAATGGTACCATGGGTCATCTAATATGGTAGGGTCGTATGGCACTAACATCCCATCCATAATATCATGGATTACTCCCATCACTAGGGATCTACACATGACCTCCTCCTCATCCATAGGATCTATAAAATTCAAACAAAATATATTTTAGATCATAGATATATCTAAAAATATATCTATCTACTATCTTATACAACTAGCATTTCATATCAAATACTAAGAAAAATACAACCCTTTACTATTCATGCTCATGTCACTAACCACCATATCCCTATCTACTCATCCACCAAGCATGGTCTCTCCATTATCTCATCCCTTGATTACCTCATCTATGAGATGCCTCCTAATCAAAACAAACCCTCAAGTCACCACCCATACCCATCTCAAGACTCACCTTAGTGGTGCCTCTATAGACTAAATTTATCATTGGATAATTGATGGTCCTACCCTCTATGCTCTCTCTCATCTTTGGTGTCTCCAATAATGGTATAACTAGGTGGTCACCACTCCTCCTACTTTAGTGTTAGTTATGATACTGTAATACCCCTGCATCCATGTCCATGCCCTCTCTATATATTAGTTATCATGCTCAACTATTCCATGGTCTCACATGCTATGCTATGATCTCTAGTCTCTTGAATAGTGTTCTTCCTGATCTCCCCATAATTTCTCTTACATGTCAAGCCCAAAATGTAGGTAGCACTATAGGAAACACTAGGTGAGGGAATTTGAACTATCTTGGAAAGCATGCCACTATATGTTGCTCTATCCATCAAGTTATATGGACCATGAATCACACTTGTGTTAACCTTGGAACCATCATCCCATAAGTCATCCAAATAGTCATAATGTGTCCATAAGGATACCACATGATCTCTCCTCATTTGACCATTTGTAGCACAAATAAATAAGGCATAACTCATGCCACCTGATCCTCTCCATCTCAAAACCTAAGAAAACTAATCATAGACCACATGGGGTAACACATATTGTCAATGCATCAGGAACCTATCATATATCTAGGCACTCAGTCATACCATTGGTCCTATGGTTTTCTACCCTTTAGACAACATCCCATAAATATCATACATGAGATGAACCCAGATGATATAACCCAAGTCATAGAGTACCCCCTGATCCAATATTGACTAGAAAAAGTCTATCTCATACAATGGTACCTTTCCATCTAGCTCATGAAATAGTACTCATGATATCACAAGTCCTATCATAGCCTTTTAGATATCTAGAATATAGTTAATATAGACATCAAATAGACTCACCCTCAGTCCTAGGTAAATCTTATCTAGATGCATTACCCATAATATTAATGCTTTCCTCTCCTCTTGATTATATATTATTCCCATGATCATTGGTTTTCCCCTTATGATAATTCCAAATAATACATGGACATCCTCTAAAGTGATACCAACCTCTATGGTGTCCCCATCTACCACCCATCTAAATGTATTGGTCAAGCATTCCTAGGCTCCCAGGAACATGACTATTAAGTTAGAACTCAGTGGGACCTACCATATGTCCATGATGCCTCCCATGCCTATCATAACCAATATAACTCTATCTATATATGTCAAGCACTCTAATATATATGGTATCCATGATGCATATACCAATTTCCAAAATCTCTAGTGCTCTTGTAATAATCAAATAATAAAATATGTATTAGACCTCTATGTTAATTATAATTAAAATACATTCATTTAAATTTAATAAAAATCAAATAATTTGCCTTAATTAATTCATTTCCTACCAAATTGACCTATTTTTAGCTTATTTGTCTAGTTCAATACTATGTTGGGCACCATGGGCCTTTAAAGTACTATATTAGCCATTTTCCCTCATTTCAATACTATATCGGCCACTTAATAACATAATAAGTCAAGCCTATTTTTGTCACTTGGATTTAAAACTCTTTAGGAGATGTCATACCTCTTCACAACCAAGTTTCACTATCGAAACACCTCTAGGTTATGGGTATCCTAAGAATGAGGTGTATCTCTAGATAGGGCTAGCTACCTTGATATATCACTTTTATATAAATACTAAACCTATGATTACAAGGAAAAAGGAGATAAAAATGAAATTAAACTATCCTAAAGGTGGTGATACACCAAATTAATTGATAATTACCAATCATTTGTATGTCACACATGAGACTAAGAGACTAATTAGGCATACACTTCTCTAATCTGAATCTTGTCACATTAATATTTCATTATGAGGTTGTGATGAATGTTTAGGCTAGGGAGATTAGACAAGAGGCCTACAATGACACTATTAAATATACTAACTCACTCAACCTTGACACTTCATAGATAATTTCACATGACCTATAAGAAGAAGCTTTCAAGCTACAAATAGCTGAGAGAATGAGATAACAATGCTAAGGAAATAATAGTCATAATTAATAAATATCAATAATTCAAATGAACACACTATTAAAAATAATATAATAGGTAAAATAAATAATCTTTATTGATCCATGGTATGCAAATGAGTAGGGCTTCACCATACTCAGGTAGAACATCCTTATAATAGCTAAAATGACTAGTTCTTATAGAACTTGAGAGAGTGAAGAGAAGAAATAAGTCTAAATGTCATAACAACAAGTGTTAATATGATAAAAAGAGTTGATGTGCATTATAAGAGAATTATGCGATAAGCTATGTAAGGTCTAATAGGACAAATGGCTCTCCAAACTATGCAACTCATGAAATTTGGTGTGAAACTCCTTATTTTGCACAAGAAAATACCTTCATAATTTAGCTCTATTGGAACATCCCAAAATTTACTAGGGATAGATATAATGATTAGAATGAGAGGTAAGGGTTTTATACATGCTTTTCCATTCATTATCTACATTCTTAATCATCTAGATTCCTCTAAAAATGAGCCATTGCTATCTGTAATAAAAAAATCCCTTTTCAAACACCTTTCACATTTGGTCTAAAAAATAGCTTTAGTGTTTACATTAAAATTAGGGAAATGGAGTGGATGAAATTTTAAAAGACCCTTCATGGCCTTAGATTGCTTAGGTGTACCTTAAATAGGCTTTCACTTGAAGTTTTTAGCCTTCTCACTATCATGTTCAATATGCCAGTTTTGACTAAGATGGGATATATTATTTATGTATTTAAGAGTTATTATTAATCAATAAATTGTCATGGGGAGTTATCTTATGTCTCAGTATTCCCTCCCATATGATTTTCATCTTCATACTCCTTATAGAACCTACAAAACATAAAAAAATTATAAAAAACACCCTATTATGTACTCCATATGTACAATTACATATAGTAAAAAAGGATGGGGAGGATCCTGATAGAGTCCCCTACAACATCCAATCATCATTGTATGAAAAATATGCCATTTGGCTGTACTATTTGCTCAATCTTCTCAAACTAGGTACTAGCAAGGGTTTTGGTGAGTTTGAGCCTATTTTTCCCTCTTAGCCATTATTCATATAGATTTTAAATTAAAATATTAAATAAATACCAAAAAATTATATTTTAATACCATATCTAAATTTTCATAACTCCTTGAGTATCCATTTTAGGTTTCCAATAAGATATGAGAAACTAAACTTCTCTTATCAAGCTTATTTCTCTACTTTACCTAGGTCTGAATTGCCTTAAATCCCAAAAATGGTATCTTCATGTCCCTTACATCAAAATATCTCAAAAATATATTATTTAATCCTATAAACATGATCTAATAGGTTGTAAATCTCACTAAGATTTGGAAGTGATGTTGGACCCCCATTTGGCTTTAGGCTTAAATCATGCCTAATAGACATGTCTACACACTTGGAAGTCTAGACCACCCAATTGAGATTATTCCATCTATTTATGGTTTTTTATTTTTATTTTTATTTCATATAAATTATCACATATCCTATCAAGGCCCAATCATCTCTTGGTTCATCTGTTTATCCCTACTTTCCAAAACTATAGGGTATGCATATAAAGCGAAGTACACTTTATCTATGACAAAACAAAGGATACCTCCCATATTTAATTAAAAAAAGTAGAATTTTGGATTTTATTATACAATACATATATATTTTATGTACAAAATTTATCCCCTTTATTATGGAATTTGAACTTCTAAAAACATTAAAACCTAAGACAATCTATTAAGAAAAGATTGTGTGCATGGTTCCTTCATGTGGACTGTAGGTTACTTGATTAGAAATTTCTCTCTACTTTTTTTATATTTTTAAAATCTTATGGATAGCATCATGGTTAATATTAAGGTTATCTATGTATTTTCATCACTTCATCTCCATACATACCCCTTCTCATACCTTGACTGGTCAAGTCTGTGTGCAATTTTCTTGACTATGTTTTGATTGAAGGGTACCAATAGGTGTATGCTTGCATAGTTGGACTTTGATCATAATTAATAATATTAATTTAATAATTAAATTATAATTCATCAATTATTTTTATTCATTCATTTCAATCTTTGGTTATTTCCACATCCATAAACTTAACTCTTTTGCTCGCTTCCCCTCATAGTCAGTTGTAGGTCAACCTCTTAGGATAAAGACACCTATAGGTGTGTATAGGGTCCAAAACATAATATATCATCCTATTTTAATTAAATTTAGATTATAAATTGTATTTTAAACCATATATAATAATACAAACATGGTGGCATTGTATAATATTGTCAACTTAGAGTAGTTCTCTTTATAGCTCTGATTTTGTAGATGATAGTGAAGGGATTTAGTGTTCAAATGGCAAACTTTGAGGTGCTCAATTATTGTCTTCCATTAAACATATTATATATATAATTTTAAAATATTCCATTATATTCTTAGGATACAATTAATTCACATTTAATTACCTATAAACTCTGAGTACCCATATTATAAGATATTACCAAAGTAGAAAGGTGTTCTATTTTGATGTTTTAGGGATTTTATCCATAAATCTACAATCATTTCCTTTGAAAGTGACATTCAACCTTTCCTAGAAAAATATAATTTCAAAAAGGGTTTTCCATGATATTTTAAGCATACTAATACCTTAAGATGGTTTTACCATTATCCAACTTCTCCGTACAAGTACCTCTATAGTTCTGTGGTGCCACCTATAGGTGGACATTTTCACATACAGGTAGTCAGGATGAATGTGGACAATGTGAATTATTTTTGACATTTTATGAGTTTTATACCATTAAAAAATATTTAAAATATAATCTATTCATAATAAAGGAACTTTTTCATCTCATATACTTCTTTCCAACATGATTGGTCCTCATGAGGTACTTGTAGGTGCACTTTGAGTTGTATGTAAGTAATGAGTGATGTTAGTATGAACAATGATATCATTAATGTGACCATATGACAAAATTTATGCTCTTAAAAGGGTATTAAATGATATATTATGATATGTAATATCTTTATTTAGGCTTCTAGACCTCATTTCAATGTTTGAAACCTTCTATAGGCACCTGTAGTGGCATGCTAATGGTAGAAAATTGTGTGAGTGACTAAGTTGACTATCATAGTCCCTATTTGTTAAAATTTAAAGAGATTAGATTTATTTTTTCAAATTTTAATATCATTATAAACAATTTAATACCATAATTAATTATCCATGAATGTGTTTAATAGCTTTACACAACTCACCTAGTTGACTATGCATGATAGTCATAGAGCAGACTAAATGTATGGTGCTTATGACTACAATTAAAATGAATATTACTTTGGGGAAATAGATTTAAAGGTGATTTAATCAATATTACATTAAAAAATTTTAAATAAACCAAATCAAAACCCATTTAAGTCACAAAAAAAACATGAAGATTCTAAAAATGATGAAAATCTACCTACAACATAGAATGGTGTTTATCTTACAACTTTGAGATACTTAGCTTATAAAAATACATTAAAACATTAATCCAAGCATATGGATATTTATAAGAGAGAGATAAAATTATCTATAATCAATATCACTAACTATATTGTACATAATTATACCAATTAGAGCAAAACCTATAGGGTGTAGGAAATTGAGAGTATAAAAACATAGTCAACTAGTTAAGAATGATTAATAAAGCATAATACACCATTATTATTAAAAAAAACATAAAATGGAAGTTGATTGAGTTTATAATATACCCCTAGGATATTTTTTTCTAAAACCTCCCCTAATAGATGTATCATCTAAGGACCTAAGGGCCATTCTTACTTGCCAAGCCTAGTGGAAGAAGACAAAAGAATTTTTATTAGTTTATTAGAGAGTCTAAAGAAATTGATAATTGGAAAAATTGTGTTGAAGAACAAAAGACACTCCTAAATTTTCATCAATTATAGGAGGATGTACAAGTCTGTACACCTTAGGGAAACTCCCTTTTATCCAAGATAACTACTCTTTCCCGTAAAGAACCTACCAATTTTCAATTAGAAATAGTTTATTAAGACATAATATGAAACATAACATAACCTTTTTACACATTAAATTTACCTAAAGAGGCTATAAAATTCATTAAATTCTCCTTTTATGACCTTTATTTGGCTCAAAAAGACATAAAGATTAAAATGACTAAGACCAAGGCTAATATGACATGAAATAACATAAAATTAGTTATAATATACCCTATGAAATAATACTAGACCCCTCAAAACACCCAAAGACCAATATTTTACCTGTATGGGTCTGAATTTTATTTATAAGGTCAAATTTGGTTAACAAATGGTGACTGATAGGGGTAACATGCCTACTATGCTAAATATCAATAGCCCTATCCTATTCATGGGCTTAAGGAGTCATCTGAAGTCTGAAATAAAACCATAAAACCTAACACTTGACAATAATTATTTCACCAAGACAAGACAACTAATTAACTCAACCACATAAAATAAAGGACACACACTAACAAGAAACACACATGTGCTCAATGTACTTAGGGAAAAATAAAAAACAAACAACTATGAACAAATAGAAATTAAACATACTTCTTTTCCAAGATAAAAAGGAAAGTTACTTGAATCTTATTCTTTATGAGATGAATCATAGTGCCAAGAATGTTTCTCCTTAGATTGGATGATTGGTAGATTTGACCTATTCTTTGGCACTTCACTTGATCTGATCTCAAGTATATCATCCTTAAATAGGTCTCTAATGTAAGTGTATTCCTCTTGAGTTTATATAGATACCTAATATTTCTACCCACTCTTCATCTAATAATATACTTGTGTCTTCCTGGTAGGCGTGGCTTCAATAGGAGTAGTTTCTTATTCCTTGGAAGATTGAGGCCAATAGAAGCTTGTTCTATCCTTCAATAGAGGATGATAACCCATATTTATGATTTGAAACATATCATCACGGGATGCATATGCCTCTTGAAAGGTGAATGTTGAAAATTTCCTTCTTCTTGCATACCCATTTGAGTGTTAAGGCTACCTTCTCCATTTTTGATTAGATCATAACCTCCTTAAAGAGGAGTATAACCTACTACAATGAATGAGTCATCCCAATGATTACTAGAGACTTTTTCTTGCCCATCTATGATATATTGGATAGTGATGGAAGAACCAATGAGGATTTCCTCTTCTTTGACATAAGGAAGACATTATTCAATATCAACATAATAAAAAAATTCAACACAAGAAATCACTTATGACACATCAAATGGAATCTGATTGATTGTATAAGACACCCTTATGATCAATTTTTATGAAACCCCCTATTAGCCATACCATCTAAAAACCTTAGGGCCATTCTTGCTTTGCAAGCCTAGTGGAAGAAGAGAGAAGCATTTTTATTAGTTTTTTAGGTCTTCTACAGAAACTAATCACTAGAATAATTTTTTGGAAGATCAATGGACACTCCTAAAGTGTCATCAGCTATAGGAGGCCATAAAATTCCATACACCTCAGGGAAACTCCCCATTTTCCAAGAAAACTACTCTTTATTCGAAATAACCTACCACTTTTTAGTTAGAAATATTTTATTAAGGCATAATAGGACACATGATACATAAAATCACCTTTTGACACCTTCACTTTACCCAAGGATGTCGTATAAGTCATTAAATGCTCCTTTTATGACCTTTAAATGGCTAAAAAGGACAAGGATTAAAATGACTATGACCAAGGATAATATGACATGAAAATACTTATAATATACCATATTACATAATACTAGACCCCTAAAAACACTTAAAGAGCAAGTTTTCACCTATAGGGGTCCAAATTTGATGTATATCATAAAATTTGGTCAACACCTATAGTACTAGGTTGAACATTTGGACTTAGAACCAATTAAGTCCACCTTCCTTTTCCCCCCTATAGTAATAAGTTAAATTTTAATCTTAACAAACTAAGTGGGCTAAGGGGTGCTATGTCTACCTTTTCCCTAACCAACTAAGTTGGCCAAGGCTAACTAGGTTAGCCCTTTCAAAACTTCATTGTCTACCTACTAGGTCGACCTTGTTCTTTCAAATATGTTAACTCTTAGACCCTTTATAATTAATGCCTTTGGCATTTATTACTCTAATCCTTTTTAACCTAATTCCATGTTTGACCTCTAGTATCCATAATAACTTCCTAAGGTTCATTTTGATATCTAGATTTAGTGTAAATTAACAAATTTATATAAATCACTTAATTAAAATAAAATACTTAGAAACTTCAAGTTTGCAGTTGCTTACATGTACTAAAATCATTATGGCCACTAGTTGTCCTCATCTCAAGTGTAATCTCCTCACCATCATGGCTCCCCAGGCTCTCATCAGGTCTCTTAGAGCTCTATTTTTCTCTCATAATAGTCAAACAATAAAAAATTATTTCTTTTTCACCTTATTTAAAGTTACTATTCAAAATTGTTTACCCTTCAAATACTTAGCATCATATTCCTTGTTTTGATCATATCTTTGTTTTTACTAACTCATTTTTCAAACCTTAAATTTTTTTTGAATCATGACATTATAGAGAATATTTTCCACTATTATATGCCTATATTGTAAAAGTTTTGATTTTTCACTCTTTTTGTACTAATCTCTATAGGTTTGCATAATATTCCTCATATTAGATGCCTTAACATCTCTCACATCTTCTTCTTTATTTACAACACTAAGGTAAGGAAAGGTACATGTTTTTCAATTATATCCTTTCATTTATCTTATTTCCTCTACGTTACTACATTTTAGTTAGCATTAATGTTATGTGTCATCATGTTCTTTTCATGAAGTATGATTCCATATTACACTTATGTTAAACATGTTGATATTTGAGTGGGGCATATGTATACACAAATTTTTTTAGACTTTTATCAATTACTAATGTCATTTATCTTGTAATAACCCATCGAATCTCAATCTCTCTAAGTGCATGCCTTAAGGAGTGTACTGAAAAAGGGATGGGTCGACCATTTGTGATTCCTTAGATTGATGTCCCTTTTGCCACTTTCTATTTACACACTTGTCTCCTAAAAACCATTCCCATAAAATT
The DNA here is from genome assembly GCA_037957365.1 of Torreya grandis. Taxonomy (NCBI): domain Eukaryota; kingdom Viridiplantae; phylum Streptophyta; class Pinopsida; order Cupressales; family Taxaceae; genus Torreya; species Torreya grandis. The sequence goes on along the minus strand of JARHVA010007656.1, from coordinate 210,406 downwards.
TTATTTCTCTTTTTCACACCTTTAGTACCCCATTTTCTTAACTTAAAATGTATTTTTCTAGTTCACATGACTATTTAAGTTGTGTCAACCTTGTAATCTTAATGGTAAAACTCATTTAGGGTCTAGGTTGGCTTATGGTCAAACTAGTCCATGGCCTGGTGAGATTTTCTCAATAATGATACTAGGTCCATTGGGTCGACCTTGTCAGATGAAAATTTTGAAAGGATTTAGGGTTAAATACACCTATATAAACACACAAATTTCACCATTATTTAGAGAATATAAGAAGTAAGATATATTTCACGTCTACTTATCCACCATTCTAATTGAGGAACAAGCTTAGGGTTTCATACTTTATATATATATATATATATATATATATATATATATATATATATATATATATATATATATATATATATATATATGTATCTTGTCTTGTGAATATGTCTTTTAGATGCATTGATAGGTTGTGTATCCTAGATCTGATTTATCCTTGTCATCCTTACATACCATCATAACCTCTTACAAATCACCTTAGCCAAGGGAGATATTAAGGCTTAGTGGGTTCATCTTCAAAGGTAAGTATTCCTAAATTTGTTCCTCTTTTGTAAGAGTAGATATATGCATTTACACTCTTATTCCATGAATTAGGATTCTATATATAGTGATGTGAGTTTATGTCTCTTATTCATGTTTACTTTTATTGTTTATGAACCCCACTTTGTGCCACAAGCTTTGGTGAGCACTATATTAGATTTATTTGTTTTACTTCTTACTAGTATAGCGAATATGAAAACATAAGGCTTAGTTAGGGTTATTGCATATTTTTGTTTGAATATAGTATTTTAAACCCTCCCTAGTGATATTATTGTGGTAATATATCCCATGATTAGGTCTAGTAGATCCATATTGGTCATATTCTTAATTATCTAATATATCCCCAATCAAAAGTGTAAGTAGGATCTATCTTCTCTAAGATAGGATTGATTTATAGATCTGATGTATTTATAATCTCAAATAGAATCAACTTGAACATCATTACTCACTATAGGAAGACTCTTATCATGAAATTTTCTTGTACTTTTACATGTACAAATATATTAAATACTATGTTTTTATGATGTTTTTAGGATCTAAATAGGGTGTTTGATCTCCTAGATAGATTTAAACTATTAGAGAGTGTGTATTTAGGTGTATTATATCTCATCAAGTCAAAAAATTTATATTTAAGATTTTAATTACTCTTATAGGTATTTTTATAGAGGGAAGTATGAGAAGGATTGTGAAAGACTAGTTGTTTGGGCATTTCTTGGTTCACGCATCTACACAAAATCCCAGACCATAATATTTGGCATGGATCATTATTTGGAGGCTATAAAATTGAATCAAACATTTATTTATAGTTTCACTCATGTGGGAGTTTTATAGATCCAAATATCAATTTTTGGGCCTAGAGACCTAATTCTAGCCTAATTGGAGAGAGAAACAAGGTGAACAATGGTACTTGCAATCAATTTATATTAATGAAATTTGGTAAAAATATGTAAGAGAATACTAGGTAATAAAAATTATTTTTATTTTTATATGATCATTTGTATATTATTCTACATAAGGATCTCTGTGTGTTTTGAGGGCTACAAAGAATTAAGGATAAGTATAGGTTTTGGGTGAAAAATGAGGTATTGGAGAGTGTTTGATACCTCCAAGAGAGTTTATTAAAGTTTTATAATATATATATATATATATATATATATATATATATCATTCATGAAGATATATTTCATTCATATAGATAAAATAAAATTTTGAATCATTTAAGCAAGGAGAAGCATAGTGGGACTAATGGATTTAAAGACACCTAGGAAGAGCTCATCACCACTAAAATGATATTATAATGAGGTTATAAAATTGATATATAAATGCAACCTTGTTTGGATTTATAAGTATCCTCCACCTAGGTATGGTTAATCCCTACCCATTTATATCCATTTTATTAATGAAATACTACTATTTTACCTCTTATGACTGTACTTAGTTTGTGTGCATGGATAGTTGATCTTGTCAAGTGATTTGCTTAGCTTCCTTGGTATGTTTTTAATTATAACACCTATATGAAATTTGAAATCCTCTTTTGTAGGTCATGTGAAGTGTATACATGTGTTTCAAGGATTGAGTGAGATTTATATCCATTATTTTCATCCAAGACATCTTTTTTATTCCTCATAGCCTAAGCAACCATCAAAACCACATTCAAGTGTTGATGTGAAAATTTTAAATTACGAGTAGCGTATGTGAAATTTAATCTCTTGGTCTATATGTTCACCTACATATGGTTGGTAATGATAAACTGATTTGGTGTATCAACAGCTTAGTTAGTTTGCCTTTATGTTATCCTTCTCCATTTTCCTTGTAAGTAAGTAGTGTAGTAGAGCCTAATTGATACATCAAAGGGAGGTAGCCCTATAATATAGAGGTTTGGTCCATGTAAACATCACTAGAATCCTAGGATAAATCAAATTTAATAAATTAATTTTATGGGTATTGAGTCACCCTCTCAAGGGTAAAATTTTGAGCTATAACAAGTACCAATGTGAAGGATATGTTTTGAAAACATACCCCCACTATAATTTGGAGATGTTGAATATTGAATAAGTGTATAGAACATGATTCTAAAACATGCCCCCCACTAAATCTAAAAATGTGAATGTGTGGAATTCATGACTATATGACATTCCCTTACTAAATCTAAAACTATTAATGTGTGGAATCCATGCCTATATGACATACCTACATTAAGTCTAAAAATTGTGCCAGATGTGAATAACATTCCCTTATAACATGGACCCATTGATATACCCAATTTTTGGTTAAGGGAAGAACATATTTTGGTATTTATCTAACCTCAAAAGGATAAGATAACTGAATAATCTATGAATGTAACCATGTAGCATATATAATAGCATGTCTAGTTAAATGTGGCATTTAAGTGCATATAACAATTTGATCACATAAATTCCTAAGATGCATGATAAATATCATGGAAACTTCTAGATAGTAAAAATATAATATTAACAAGAAAATCAAGCACATAGATAAGATCAATCAAAACAAATTCAAAAATCAATGGTCAAAGGAGACTAAAAATAAGGACACAATCAAAGGGACATGACTTGGTAAACTGTCCAAAAAAGTAATGATGAAATATTCAAATGTCCATATAATAAACAAGTCATATTAAAATTTCAAATTAGGCATGGGGGTCATGAACAAAGTATCATAGTCAAATGCTTAAACAAGTAAGATAATAGCAATACAAGACACTCAAGGAAGTGCATAAATGAAAACATAAGTAACCAACATAAATATATTATAATAGCCCATGGATCAAGTGTGTAAGCAATAAATTTCAAGTGCATAACATATAAATTACCATGTGAAAGATATAATAATGGATAGAGACATGTGTAAGTACATATAACCTCAAACATGAAAAAATAAAGTGAGCATATAATGATATAACCTATAAGTATTGTGATCATAGAGGTGGATACCCCTAATATCCATATGACATGAGTAGAGAAAAGGATCAACATATAAAAATAGGAATAGATCATGTATCTATGTATGCATTTATCAAAATCAAGTAGAAACATGACATACATGTGTATGTAGGATTAAATAATATGCTACCCATTAACATAGAACTAACAAATATATGGAAAGCAACCAATAGAATATATTGGTGTTGAAAGTGTTTTCTGGAGTTTTGAATGGTTTTTTAGTATTTTTAGACGAATTTAATATGTATAATAAAGGAATTCCTCATCACCAAAATGTTTAGGTTGACCTAGAAATTTTCTCAATCTTTGTTTATATTGTTGCACTACCACCATTTCAATGTTTATGTTTGATGGTTTACTTAAAGCCAATGCTGTAGTTAAATAATCATTCCCATCATGTTTTATGCAAACCAATATATCCATATCAAGAAAAATAACACACATGTTTGTATTATTTAGCTTAGAATTCCACTTGACTAGACAATCTCATCCAAACTTTAGTTTCAAATGTGGTTTGTGGTTTATTATTCATAAGGTGGAATATTCCACATGTGGGCCATTGACTATAGGTAACCAAATGTATCCTAAATATTCTATAATCAATAGAGATTATATTAATTCATCTCTAATATGTCCTAATTGTGCATTAAATATGGTGCCACAAGTTGTATCCCTCTTATTAATATCAAACTATATATGATGGAAATATATCCCATCAATATTTGTAGAAATAGTTAAATATTCATACTTTTAAAATTTTGAGAGATAATTATTTTGTGAAAGATATGAAGGATTTTGAATTTTCTTCATGTCAAACACAATGTGTATGCATTCTTCATTCTTATATTTATGAATTTATTCTTTCAATATGTGACATTGACTCATATTATGGCCAATGATATGATGATATCTACAATATGGTACCTTGAATTATTTAGGTAGAAGTCTATTTCATTATTTGTGTCTGGTAGAAGGTAAATAAACTATTCTATGTTTAAGTAACATAAATAACATGGTATTTGGAGTATCTTTTTATGTAGTGATGTATAAACATTATTTTGAAGCCTTTTGAAAAGACTACTCATTATTCAAATTATGAATTTTTATTTGAACCTTGTAAGGTTGACTCAATGTTTTTAGCCAAGAGGGATGTATGGAATAATATGCATTTACATGTCCATTTTTATTTTTCTTTTCCCCTTATCTAGATTCAATTTTGTATCTTTTGAAAGTGGTTTTATCATATATTTACCAAGATCTATAGGTTTCAATATATTATGTGAAAGATGATCAAGTGATAAAATTTTAGTTTTAAAATTTTCTCATCTATCATATCATAAGTGGAATCATCATTACTATCATAGTAATATAAAACATTGGAATCTTTATACTCATTTGACCAATAAAGGAAGCACAAATGGTGGGGGATCTATTGGTTCTATTTTATCCTTTAGTAATGTTTCTTTCTCTTGATATGAATATATGTGTACCTTAGTATTTAATGCCTTATTTTAATCTAGATAAAAAGGATCCATTATACTTGACTCACTTATTTCATATATGAGCATGTGATCAAGAGTAATTCATTGTTTAAGTGGTACCACTATAAGAATGGCTTTAGTTTCACATTTATCATTTTAAAAAGTTTGAAAGGTTGATCATCAATAGGCATGGATAATAAGGTCCCATCATGTATGAATTTTGCTCATCAATATAGTGTATATGGGATGACTTCCATTATGTATCCAAGGTATAATCAAAATTAAATTATATTGTAATGATTGAGACATGACCCAAAAAGTAGTTAAAACTATTTTTTGTCCTAATGTCACATCCAATGTGATTTGAACAACAAGGGGGATATGTGAATTGTCAAATCATTTTATGCACCTAACCATTTTTTAAGTGTATTAATGCTAATACCCATGGTGGATAAGAATTTTATGATATAAATATTTAGTCCTAATCTATTATCAACAAACACCTTTTTGATGTCTTTATTTTAAATGGACACTTTATGAAAAAAAGAAAATTTTGGTCATTAATAGCTTTAGATGGTAAATATGTTAGAAAAAAGGTAATTATCTTGGTATTATTCTTAAAATATTTTATGATATTCATAAAATAAGTAGGCTCAATATTAATTAGAACTTGTGTCTCATGTAATGATTCATATAAGATATTATTATAAACATTAGATTGTTTTAGGATCTCAAGGATTGAAATTTTAGCATGTATTTCTCAATTGGTAAAGAATGTCATATCCTTTAGATTTTATTACAAGGTTATTTTTATGAGGCACCTATTATATATTAATAGGTGTAAAAATGGGTTGAGCAACCTCACCTTTTTGAGTAGTAACAATATGGACCACGGAATTCAATATATGTCATGGGTGAATAATGGGTGTGGGATTATAGTTTCCATTTGAATAATACTTATGAGAATAAATGGTTTATAATTTACACATTAGAATCTAGATACTAGCTCTATAACATTACAAAAGTAATTTGGAAGAGAGATTAGGTGTTGTTTCTACTTTAAAACCTTCTCATTATTGACACAAATTTGATTTATAGATTTAATAATAAATTAATATACAAAACCATAAAAACTATGATATATTGGAACCTAAAATGGGTGATAGATGCATCCATATTACAAATATTATATATCAATTAGGGATTAGTAATAAAAAATTAGAATACCTTAATTTACCTAAGGATGGATGTTTAAAGATTAGGTTCACCAAATATTTAACCCTAAAATGAATCTAGATTTAAGTTATCTAGGGTTAAAGGGGTGCAGATAACTTAGGGCACAAGGATGGTAGACTATCTCTAGAGAAGGATAATTAGATGTTAAAATCATATATAACATTTACTAAATTCATTAAATTGAGATAGGATAAAAATAATAACTACAACTATGATAGATATGTAAATGATAAATAAGTAATGTGCTTAGTTTGTAATGATGCTAATGTAGTTATGAATTTGGAATAGATATAAATTATATTGTAATATGATTATATAATAGTAATCATATTATATATTGGGTACTTTTGGAGCCTCATACAATAGTTCTAACATGGGATGGTTACATCAACACTACCATCTAAACTTGACATAATAGTCTTGTATGGAATGCCTAATATAAAATAATGCAATTGGATGATTCTACGTTTATCTTTGTATTCACTCATGTGAATTTATATATGGGTCATGGATTATCACTCTTCATGAAATTAAAAAACCCTACTTCCTCATCTTCACAGTGACCTTGGGGGAAAATGGGTTAGTGTGCACATAATGTTGATTTTACCCTAAATACCCATATAAAAATGAGCACTACCTATTTATCTAATACTTTGAAGAGGGCCCAAAAATAATATATTTATCCCCTACATTGGCTTTTGCGCGAATCATGAAATATATGGGAATCAAGTAAAATAATTACCTAGCTTACAACCTGGTAAATATAACTCCTGGGATGTTCCTTTAGTACTTCAAACCTATAGATGTGTAGTCCTTATGACTAGTATGGAAATAGGAATAAATAGGGAATATTTTATCAATTGAATTCTCTTTTATATGAATATTAGGTGATGAATGAATGAAGGTTTATCTTATATTTATATCAATCCCTTTGGATAAATAACTCACATTAAATCACTTAGGTTAACCATTAAGATGCACTTCATTTGAAAAAAATATGACTTTAGGTAACTAGAGAATTACGTCAGAGTAGGACACCTATGTTTATGTAGGTGTTTATTCAAGACACTAATGTTTAGGGAGCAGGAAAGTAGGTATAGACTCAAAACTTTTATAGGTATAAGATAAGTAGGTTTTAATAAATCTTGGCAAGATATAAGGTTTGCGTCATCAACATAAGACTAGTCAAACCAAGAGATATGCCAAGGGGCATAATATAGAGTAGATGTGACACTTAGGAAAGTGAGAAAGGTCTAGAACTAAGAAGAATAACTAAGGTCTAAGTTTATCAAGTGTAAAATATTGAGTTACTATATAATCCAAAAATTTTGTCTACATTTCTCTCTCCCCTAAGCCATAAGAAAGGTCTATAAATATTCTTAGGGAGACTTAAATTTGTGAGGAGATTCATATTATACTTTTATACTTTGGTGAAGCCTCTTACCTCCATTCTCTAGAATAATGTCATTTCCAACTAGTCAGTAGAAGGTAGGGATAGTTGTGAAAGCATCAAGCAATAAATCTCTCAAGATCCTACTCTTGTGAATCCTAACTATGATAAAGACTTTATTATTTATGCTTTTGGATCAAATAAGAACATTATATCTATCCTAATTCAAAAAAATAATGATTAAATAGAGAAATAAATAGCATTTTTTAGTCAAACACTGAATGACTATGAAATATGATATAATTTTATTGAGAAACCTATTTTTGTTGTTGCAAGAGAAATTTAAAAAGTAAGGAACATGATTTATAATAATAAAATTCAGATAATGGTTCTTCATCTAAGTGTGAAATATTTATTTTTGAGTAGGGCTGTGAATGATAAGAAAGTTATATGTTTCACAAAAGTCATGAAGTTTTATGTGCATATCAAAATCACCAAGCTTGTGAGAGGTAAATGGATGTGTGAGTAACTTGCAACAGACATGGAAGATCATTGGAAGATAATATAAATGCTACAAGAAGACCAATCATATCCTCTTCATCCTCCAAGTAGCTTAATTTAGGACATGATTTCTTTCTTACAAATATGTGAGTATCCTTAATGCCTTGACAAGGCAAATATAAGGTATTTCAGGTTGCAATCCATTCCATTTGTCCTTGTTTACAAAATTTATGAATAGATTTTTATTAAGGCACATTGATCATAGCAATATTTATAGAGTGCTTGAATATTTTTATTATGGCATATTAAGAGGTCATTTCTCACCAAGGACTATTATTGTTAAACTCATGAGAGCTAGTTATTATTGGCATGATTTATTTGAGTATGATCACAAGTGGGTGACAAATTACAATAATTTTGTCTATGTCACAAGCAAGCAAAGGTTATCTACCCTTCCTCTTCATTGTATCCAAACATATCAGCCCTTTATTTAATGAGGTTTATACTTCATTGGCATGATAATTCCACCTTTTAGTGATAACAACAAATGGGTGTTGATACCCATAGATTACTTCACTATATGGGATGAAGTAGTTGAATTAAAGGAGGCTAATGAAGCTTCAATCTTGGATTTCCTTGAAGGTAGTTTTACAATGTTTTGTGCCCCTTTTAATATCATTTATGATCATTTTAAAGCCTTTCTAGGTTCTCAAATTAGTGGATAGGTAGTTAATCATGTAATCTATCTCAAAACTTATTTAGAATGTTACCCTCAAGGTAATGGCTTAAAAAAGTCTAAAATAAGAACCTGATATTAATTATCAGGAGGATATTATAATATAATAAAAGATCGTATCATGCCAAACACAAGACAACTCTTTTGGCTAGTAGGATCACACCTAAGAGATCCATTGGGAACTCTCCCTTCAAGTTGGTGTATGGGAGAGAGGAAAAACTACCTTTGTCATTTGATTTTCACTCTCTTGATCTTTCACAATAGTTGTATATGTTATAAAATGATGTAAGGATAGTGAAGATGGTTGAGATGATGGAATTAGAGGATCTAAGAGACAAACAAATGCATACTATTGAGTCTCATTAAGACTAAGTAAAGAGAAATTTTGATAATAAATTTTCTAATAAAAAATTAAAAGAAGGGTATTTAGTTTCAAAATAAGATGAAGATATATCTAAGGCTAGAAGACACACAAAATTTCATGTCATTTGGGGTGTCCCATATACTATTATCAACTACAAAATAACAAATAATTCATAACTCTCATATTTGAATGTAGAAGCATTATCTATTATAATCAATGGAATACACCTCAAACCCTATTTTTGAGGTCATTTTCAAACCATGCACAAAATACTGTAGTTTTTTTTAATTACTCCAAGTGTTGTTTACACTATTTTTTATTTTTTTGCTTTCTTGTTGTGTATTTTGAGGCATCTTTAGTTTATTTAGAGGCTAGCCAAACATGTTTCAGTCATAGTTGTACTTTTAGATTGAGTTTTCTTAAGGATTTGAGTGACTCATATTCCCAATGGATTTTTATAAGGCTAATAGATCCTTGATTAAAAGGAAATTAGCCCATGAAATTTTCTAAAATGTTGAATATTCAGTCCACCTTGGTGTCTCATCCCTTCATATGCTAGAAGCATGACCTTTATGATAATACTATCTAAGAAAGAGTTAATATACCTTCATATGGATATCGTTACACCAAAATCAGGCATTTGATGATTAATCAAGGGTGTTTCACACTTTTTCATATTTTAATAAAGCCTATTAGGCATATGTGATGTTATAAGGTCATGATAGCTCTTGTCAAGGCCTATTGATTATTATAGACATTTAAAGGTGTTTCTTAATGTGAAAATAGATAAGAAGGTGATAATATCAATTCAACATAGATTTAAAGGGTGAAATATTCCAAAAGGTTTCATAAGATTCATTTAGATATTGGGAAGCTCCTTCATAGACCCATGAAGTCCATATATATTGTTCAAGAATATTTTTGACTTAGTTTCCCCCCTTCTTTCTAGTCTCTTTATAGGTCCTTAAAACTTCTAATGTAATAAATGCTCCTTCACAAGACCAATAATCATTTTCATAATGGCTTATCAGACTATTTTCATGTTTTTTCATCCAAAAGTGCCATATCCATAAGGTTTTAGGCCTTTAATAATGCACATTCTTAATATTAGCAAGTGCTTGAGCATAGCTTCCAAGTTTCAAGTATAAGATAGAGCATGTAGAGGTTTCATGATCAAAATTCATTCAAAATATTGCTAACATTATTTTTATAGGTGTAATATCATGTGTTTTCATCATGATCCAAACTTGATATAATATCCAAACATATTTCCAAGGTTGCAGGGTCCTATAGGCTATATATCAAGCCAAAAAATAGGTTACACTAATATATGAAGTTTATAGAGCTAATCAAGCATTAAAGATAATTAAAAAAGGCTTGATAAGGTTTTGAAGGACATAAAAAATGAGTTATAAGTATTCAAGAGAGATGATAACTATATATAAAATAAAATAATACATTTTAAGGGTTATAATCAACCAACTATTACATCCTATCACATTTCTCCTTATGCATGGTATGATAAAGGATTGGGGGTATTATTGATAAGTATTAATGCACCCTTTACTGGGTCTGCTAATAAATTATTCAAAACTCTATAGACTTAGTCTAAAAAGTTATACCAAAATCCTATTCCTATGATAGTGAAACTTGATTGTTTGAAGCTATAAGAGGCATGAAACAAGGCTATAGACACCTCTTAAACAAAAATCAAAGGTAATAACAAAGATTTTAGCTTTCAATAATTTTTCCAAATATACATAAGGTCTACAATGTATATGATAAAGGATATTATCAAGAAACATTAAGGGTTGCAAGTTAGTACGATAAAAATAATATTTTAAGCAGGATCTAAGGTCACTAACACTTAGCAAGGTAGAGTTCCACATGTTCTTATGTTATGTAATCTTAAAAAAAGTTTTTATGATCTACAAACATTCATACAAGTTAGGAATGGTGTTTTTAAAGGTTCCATGATGATTATAAAGTCAATATAGAGTTTTAGCATGATCTTAAGAAACTAGCAAAGTTTATTACCAAGATCTTAAGCATGTTTACAAAGTTTCAAGTCTTTGAGGTCTATAGGTATATTTTTAGGTGTATTAAGCATGATAAATACCATCATATAATATTTGAATATAATTTATAATTTTCCATGATATTGAAAGGTTTTTGGGATCCAAAATCCTATCATATAGGTCTGCATACAAAGGTTCTAAGTTTATTGACTAATGTAAGGATAAGATGAGTGGGTTTTTATAGGATTTAAGAGTATTTTTATGTCTACATCCAATTTTCAACGTTCAATGATGATAAAATATAGAGTATGGAATTTTTAGAGATATTATATTAAGGTTACAATTGTAAAGCATGATCTAAGAGCTTCAAAATCTTCATACTGGTCTTAAGACTGAGAATACTTGATTTAAATGAGACTTAAAAAGTTATAATCATTATTAAGAGGATTTCATGCCTATAGATTTTTTAGAAGGAAAATTTGCACAAGATCCATGTTTCGATGATTGTTTTAGGCCTATTATGTTATAAATCACATGTTTTAAGCATTGTCTTAGACCCTACATGCCTACATACTTATTACAAGGCCTCTTTGATTGTATCAATGCTAAATACAAATATCTAATCAATTTAAGACTTCCATACAAGTCTTAACTTGTTATCCATCTTTCAAGATAAGTTTTAAAAGGGTTCTAAACTCTCAAAACCTACCAATAGGATTTCATGCTATCAAATACCTTTTAGGAAGTTTTTGGTAAGATTTCTTGTTGATATAAAAGGTGTTAGAGTAACCCAAACCTAGTAAACAAGTCTCCAAGCATTCTATAGGATCACTAAAAATATGTAAATAGAGTTCTTGTGAAATGATAATACAAGGCTCTATAACTAGTTAGGAGGATTTTGAGACCTACAAAGACACATATATATGAGAAAACTAGAGTTATATCAAGGGTTTTTCATCTAGTATTATGATAAAAATGGATTTAGGAGAAATGTGATCTCAAATAATGTCTAATAAACATGTTCTAGAGTTTTTAAGTCTGATCATATAGATATTTCAAAAGGGTTATCATCATGATTTCAAAACATTACTACATGTCTACATCAAGGATCTATGGTTTCATGTGACTATTATGTCAAGATAATAAGATTTGAATAAAATATAAGCTCATTTATAGGTTTTTAGAGGAGTTAATAAGGTTTCCATGGCCTGTGCTAGTGAGAGGATAGAGTTTTCAAGCATGATTAAGAATATATATAGACTTGAAACATGTTTCCATGGTTTTCTTGATTGGGTTAGGTTAAGATGAGGTTTATAGGGATGTTATTAAAAATGAACAAGAACACTATATGGTATGAGAATGATCTAATCTCCTCTAAGAGATTCATCAATATTTAAACTTAGATACAAAGAAAACTAAAGGTCTACAAATAAATGTTTCAAAGGATTTATGGTCTTAAGACCCTATAAAAAAATTGTAAATTGAATTTTAGGGTCCAAGAAATATCTAAGGATAAAAATACATGTCTAAATTTTTCTTACAAGAGATTCTAAGATCAAATAGTGCTAATATATAGGGGTTTTATGAATTCACGATAATAAAATAGGTTTATATTTATATTTCAAAAGTCTATGTGATAGCACAACCCAACTAGCACATTTACAATAAAATTATTTCAAGGCTTTTGATGACCATAGGTCTTCAAATATGTTTCCAAGCATATGAAAACATGAAAAAACCCTAAAAAAGTCTCCAAGTACTAAAAATATCCATATTAAAACTAATAAATGGTTCATGTTTCTTAAGAGGATGAATAAAACATGGAAACACCAAGAAATAAGATTATTAATAAGTGCAACTTCTTTAAAGTTACTGGCATTGATGAAAAAATGTTACCAAGGATCTATATGGGTGAATTAGGCCTATTTAGATGTAAAAGACTCAAAAAAAATTCTAATAATTATGAAAACATCAAGACTAACCACCTTTTATCCATCTAGGCATGCCCAAGAGGAAGTGGAAAGTTCAAGTATCTTTAAGGCAAGAAGACTAGGTCTATTCCAATAATATAGTAACATGGGGAAATATTTTAACCAAATCCATCATGGAAAAGTATTATTAAGGAGATAATTAGAGTGAATATATTGTGGCTTACACTTGATTATGCCAAGCATCCAAATATGTCTACAAGGAATAAGTACCAAGCATTGAAAGGGATTAATGTTTTCAAGTTATTGGCATATCTTCTTACACATTCCCAAATTAATGAATTTAATTGAGGAAGTTATTATGTATCTTATTATCTCACTTATTTTATTTTATATATATATATATATATATATATATATATATATAACTTTTGTCAAGAGATCTCTACTTTGGTGTAACAAAATTCTACTCTTTTAAATATTGTACACCAACTTTAGTCTTTAAAGAAATAAATAATTGAGATTAACTTTCTTTCATTTTGCATGTAATCTTTGGATTGTTGATCTTTACTTGTGCAAATCTCTTTTTCCCTTGTACTTATATCTAATTATTCTCAATTTCATGTAGAAGTAAAGTTTTTTAAAGGTTTCATAATGGGTATAATAAGGTTTATGTAAAACTAGTTGTGGATTATCCCCATTTGAACCTCTTAAAGGTGAGTTTTAGTTCCCTCCTAATCTTGTATTAGTCTTCTTACCTTCATGAAAATTACTTCTGTGAGAGATGTCTGAGTTGAATGTTATGTTAAAGAGTTTTCAGATATGAAGGTTGTATTATGATGATTTAAGTAAGTAGAAGAGTTATCTAAGATTTGGTGCATCACCACATTATATTTTTAGTTTATATATGTCCTCTTTTCCATGACAAGAAGCTTAAAAACAATTTTAAATAAGTCTTTCTAGTATCATTTTAGGCATAGAAACTGATCTTACATTAGGTGCACATAGTTTAGGTAGGATATGGCCTTCTCCAAAGGTTCATCCCAAGGATACAAGTCCCCACACCTTGGGGACATACCCATTGTTACACCAAATCAAATAGTGATCAAGTAGGTTCAAGATTCATGTGAAAATAGGTCCTAGACAAAGGTTATTGAATTTTCCATGTTGGCCCCTTTTTCATGAGCCTTATCCCAAATAAAGACTAAATAAATGATTATAAAGGATTTGGTTCTAGATATTTTGTCAAATCAACATTTTCAACCCATTGATGATTACTAAAGTTCAAAAAAGGTTTTTCATGTTTCTCATTTATAATTATCAATCTTAGAAGCTGAGCCTTTATATTTTTATCAAATTTTAGGTAAAAATTCACAAATTACAAGGTTGGTATCCTTATATTTATAGGAATGATGGGATATTGGACTTACACTAGATGACATGGGGAAGATACTAAATAAGACTTAACTCTTGTGCTATCAACCTATGATACAAACTTTAAAGTGTTATGTTAGTCCCTAGGATTATTTTCCATGATTTTCATGATTACACCCAAAAAATATTTATTGGTTTATTGAGGAATCCCATTACATTGTGGATAATAATTAGATGAAAATTAAAGTATTACGTAATTGTCATAGGATCACTTAGTAAATTACATCAAAGAGAAGGAAATTCCGTTTTCACATATGATAATAAAAGGCATACCAAACTTGGTGATAATTTAGTCTTCAACAAAGCTAATCACTAGTTTAGTCATGAATTTATTGAACACTTTGGATTTAGTCTAACATTTGCAATAGTAAATTATAGTTTGTATAAACTTATATCCATCTAAGGAATTAATAAAAATGTCACCCATGAAGTTGAGTCCCCACTTTAAAAATTACTTGATGTCAATGACCAACTATAATGGTATAGATAGTGTGTTTTATTTATGTGTATCTACTTAAAAAATATGACAATTTATCGCATGATAATATGCTTCCTTGAATACATACAACCAAAAATGACGCACTTTGAGTATTTTTTGGGATGAATCATTTCCTAAACTATGGCATGTTCCATAATTTCCATGAAACTCTTGAAGAACTTGAGTTACTTAATCTTTGTTTAGACACCTAAGATATATTCCTTTATGATTTATTCTATATATTATGCTTGATTTGGTCATGAAGCAATTGATATTTAGATGTAGTGATATTATCTAAGTGGAGTTTATATGATTAGGACATTTATTATTTAATAAATAATGGATGATATCTTTCTACCAATCACCAATAGTGATGCCTTGCACTGTGTAATATTGGCAAACAATGTGTGGATCAAATCATGACATGGTTTTATTAACTCCATGCCTTATAACAATATTCATGGTTTGAATTTATAAGTATAACTCTTCCAAGATGGTCATACACTTCATAAATCATTAATTAAACTCATTTTAAATAAACATTTATTTGACAAATGGATCAAGAACAACAACAAATATCTTGTTTCATAAGATGTAATGTCTAAACTTTTTGATAAATTTGATTAATGAAATCTTGTTTATCGATGGTTGAATAAATACATTCAACATTTATGAGCAGGGATATCTTGAAAGAGATAGGTTTTTCTTCCCCAAATCCTTTTCTCTATGTTTAGAATATAACACTTAAACGTTATGAAGTAAAGGAGTAAATTTGGAATGGTTACATGTAATCTAGGTTGATGAGCACCAATGTGTTCATGATTGAATTATTAATTTCATTGAAATTTTATCAAGATTTAGGGGTCCACTCAACCTTTATATCCTTTTTTAGCATGTCATTCATTGGTTGAACTATCTTTTAAAAGCCTAAAATGAACTTCCTCATGAAGTTGATTTTTACAAACAATGACTTCAGCTCCTTCTTGCTACTAGGCACTAGGATCTTTAGTATTGATTTAGCTCTCTTAGGGTCTATGAAAAATACATAATTTTGAGATGAGATGACCCAATAAATTTCCTTCTATTTCTCCAAATATTTATTTTTTTGGGTTTAAGTAAATACCATGATCTCTAAATTTTTTCAACACCATTATCAAGTCTTTCATGGGTCAACTATATCCACCCCTATTTATAGCTAACACCAATATGGATACCCACGTGGAGTGCCTAAAATAATAGATGGTCCTTGATGATAGAAATTTTTGTACCTACTCAAGTATAAAAGGTTATAGAATTATATTGACTATCCTATATCTTTATCATAATGTTTTTATAATTGGATTTAGGGGAATGGTATGTGTGAGGATGGAATCATTGAACTATTAAGAAGTGTTGTCATTGATGTCATTTGACGCCAAGGTTGATGTTATTGATATCAAGGTGCACTTGGTAAAGATGTATGGTAAGTGATATATAAGATATGATCCATGTAAAAAGAGAGAATTTAAAGGTAACCTAATTATTCTTCTAAGGTTGATTTCAAGTAAAATATGTTTGAGTATTATTCCTTGAGTACAAGGTGTTTTGAAAAGTATAGTCATAACAAGCATAGTCATATCATGAGCATGTGCATGATGAACATTAAAAAGTTATTTAAAATTGTATTAAATTGTTTAAGGATCATGAAAGGCATGTGATCAAGGTATAAGAACATAAATAGGTGCTTCAAGGCTAGTTTTCAAGTTTTAAGTGCTTCAAAAGCCAAAAAATCATAGCATAAAGAGACCTTATGAGAAGATATGAGTATGGTGGCCTAGTGAGATAGATGTAAAAAAGCATACGAGTCTATTTAAGATTTATTGAGCTTGCATATGAGGCATTAGATCACTCAATAAAGTTTCAAGCTGAACCTACAGGAGTAAGACCTTTAGTCCAAGTCTACAACTAGACTAGTTTTGGGCCCTGCCTAACCTAATGAGGTATAATTAGGTACTGTCAAGGCCTATGATGCATGTAAAGTAGTGTTTAAACATAGAATATTTTTCTCAAGTTTGATAATTAGGTAGAGAGTACATGAAAATAACCTTTAAGTTCATCTTTCAGCCTAATATGGTTTGCAAGTCAAGGTCTAAGAGAACAAAGAGAGATAGAGTATGATGTAATGGGGTATTAGGTTATGCTTCTAATGAAAGTATTGATAAATGAGTTTTTTTATAGGTATGTAATGTTTTTTGAATCATTCTCACAACCTTTGAAGTCATTATTTGCTGGATAATGCATGAAAATTAGTTTTGAAGTCTTTTCAATGCATAAAATAAAGGGTTCTCAACATGAGAAGGACTTCTAGATGTTTATTAGCACATGTATCCTCCACACAAGAACCTTATATATTAAGGAGATATGGGTAATGGTATTATATAATATCTCTAGGCATTAGTTTTGTAAATGAGGGATAATCCTTTATGAATAATTTTTAACACCATAAATAGTGTTAACCCTCTCTAAAACCCTAACAATGACCCAATGAGAAAGATATTTTGATAAAGGGATCATGATGGTTTGGTATGACTATTTAATTTATTGGAGGTTTTGTTTAACTCTCTCAAGGACCTTGAAGTTTGATTTGTTTGTCAAGTGAGTAAGTGGATCTTACAAAAAAAAGGCCTTGTTTCTTGCAGATTTATTGTAGAAGTTAGAGTTAACCAATTTAAATTTTCTAAATGGATGGAGGACAAATATTATGAATTATATTTGATGTACATGGTGGTTTATAATTAGGTTATATACATTATTTGTGATAAAATGGTCATACAAGCTGACTAATCACTATCAGGCCTAATGGTGTAAATAGTGAGAAATCCAGGCAGAAGTGAGAAGGTTATTAGGGATGTGTTATCATGGATTACAGATGAATATAAGTGCATGGAAATTTTTTCAAGACTTTCAATACATGTTCATCTTGGACATATGTTTTGGAGGTTAGTGGTTATAGTGAAAAAGTTGCTCACAAGATGACATGTCTATCTAAGTGAGGTCTTTGTACAATTAGGTTATGAGATTGATCTACAAGACCAATATTGAAATTTTAACATGTTATATTTACATATAATATTTTTATAATGATCTCATAAGATCATACAAGTTCATTTGAAGTATCTAAAAGTGTTCATACATGTGTTGAAGATCATTTTCACCATGACTAGTTTAAGGCAAACTAGCAATTCTAGGTAAGCAAGTTTTAAAGATGAGTTTTAGGCTTTATGATATGATTTAATGTATATGATGAAATTTACATTGTTTTTTTGGACTTGTATGTACTATCCATGCTTTTCATAACATTGGAGACAAGGTTAATAAATTGGTCAACAAGACCAATAATTGATATTATATATTATTATATATTTTTTAGAGTTTGTTCTAATGATGTTTTAATATAATTTTCATGCATTGAACATAACTTATTATGTTCCTTTAGGTGTCATAAGTTAAAATTTCCATGATTGTATTTTAAGGCTAGTTGGCAATTATGAGTAGGCTACTTGTAGAAAAGTGTTTGAGTAATTTTATCCTAATATGTGAAGTATAAAGAATATTATGATGTCAATAAGGCAATATATATTATATATATGTTGTTTTTTGCAATGGTTTTTTGGAATAATTTTTTTTATGATTAAATTGTTCAAGATATATTTGCAGTATGCACAAGCCTAAATGAGAATAGTGCTAATGGAATGTTTAAAGTAGTGGCTAAGGCTAAAAGGTGTTATGGATCCTAGATGATATTATAATGGGTATATATGAGTGTTATATTATATTATTATATTGTTTTTTGTCTTTTAATGTGTTCTAAGGAGGATAAAGTGTAACACATCCTAGAGTAGACCTAATGGGATTATGTTTCCATGAGACCTAAAGATGAAATGAGGCCTAATTGAGGTATGATAGACATAAAGGGACTCAAATAATATTTTATTAATGTTAATTATATTTATTAAGATCTATTAAATTGATTGAATAAGAATGTAATGGTGTTTGGATGACCAAGAAGGGTGTGACTAAAAGACTTGTATAATTACAAGACAATGTTAGGCCTATTTGTGAGTGAAGTGTGTAAGAAAATAAAATAACAAATTGGTGAGAATAATAATGTATTTTAGACCATAAAATTAGTGTATACTATATATTATGAAATATTTATAGAGATTTTGTGCATGAAAATCAATGTCATATGACCTAATCAAGTTAAGAAGAGGACTAGTTGAGCAAAGAAGCCTATAAGATAGTTAATAGGGATTAAAGAGAGATAATAGATGAATAATGAGATCATTATATATTATATGGTAAAAAAAGTGTTGTTAAGTTTATCTAGGGTTTTAGATGGCTGATTTTGTGCTAAGTCATCTAGGGGTTGGTGCCTCCTTGCAAGTTGATGCTTGTTAAATGCTAGCTGAGTTGGTGCTTATTTAGTTGGGGTTGGTGCTCCATGTAAAGTGGGTGATTCAATAAATTTGGTGTTTTTATTATAGGATTTTATTAAATTTGTATATATAATTTCATTTTATTTCTTTTTTTGGTTTCTAACATATTTAATGTGTTCTTATGTTTCATGCTCATGTGGATAGTTATTTATGATTGCTAGATCTATATGCTTGTTTAAATGATTCATATTTGATTAAGTGGAATTTATAAGTAAGTTTTGAAGACTGATTAAAACCGCACATCAAAAATTTATATTCCAAAATCTTGTATCATATTCTATTCATTTGAAGTGGGTCTAAAATACTAAAGGAGATCGTAGAAGCAAGGATGTCTAATCAACAAGCTCAAGGTGATTTCTCTAAGAATAGGTATTCACTATTAAATGGATATAATTATGAATTTTTTAATTTCATAATTAATATATATTTTTATTTCTCAAGGTCATTATATTTGGTAGTTAGTTTTGGATGGCTATATTTCTCCTCTTATTCCACTAACTAATGCAATAGGTAAGAAGGCTACTGAAAAAACCTCCAAGGCTATGAATGCTATTATTTGTGGCCTATCATAGGTATATATTGTGAAGGTGATGAATTATGTATCATTTAAATATATATGGAAAATAATTATCACTATCTATGAAGGAGATACCAAGGTTAAAATGGCCAAGTTGTAGACCCAATAGAGATAGTCTGAAAGTCTAAATATGAGTGAAGGTAAAAAAAATTGCATCTTACCTATTGAAGGTTGATTAATTTGTCAATTTCATTAGACTATTTTTATAAGAGGTGAAATAATATTATTTTTTCAAAAAGTGTTGGTATCTGCAATGGAAGAGATGCAAGATTTAGACAAGCTTGAAATTAATGGTATTCATGGAATTTTTATAGCCTATGAGATGAAAAATAATGAAGACCTCCAAATAAGGAAAAAAATTTAAAAGTTGAAAATAAGTTAAAATACAAGAATTTCAAGGATGAGTAATGTTCAAATGTTGATGATGATCAACTGATAGCCATGTTTGTAAGTAAATTAAGGTTTGGATCTAGTAAGTACAAGGGTAAGTTATCACTCAAATGTTTTAACTATGGTAATATTGTTAAATTCACATATAAGTGTCATAAGAAGGAAAAAAATGAGAATAATAAGGAACATGATGAAAATAATGGAGATTATAGAAAGGTCTATAAGTCTAATAAGAACAAGAAAGATTTTAGGAAGTATGAAGGTAGGAAAGGGTCATTCAAAAACAAGAAAAGTTTCTATACCAAATGATAAAAATAATAAAATGTAAGTGACACAAGCACATATGATAGTGATAATGAAAATGATGAACATGAACATGGAAATAATGAAAACTTATTCATGGCCATAGAATCAAACAATGAGGGTTGCTCAAATAGGAAAGGTCTTACAGTTGATGTATAATTAGATGAAGAAAAATATAAAGTGAACCTTGATGTAGGATTGGTAAGTGCCCTAGAGGATTTGAAATTCTAAATAAGAGAGAATAATAAACTAAAATCATTAGTTAAAGACTATGAGGATTATATTGGCTTGTTTGAGGAGAGACTCAATACCGCTTCTAAGGAGTATGATGAGATATTCAATCAAATTGAAGCACAAATGGAGATATTTAATGAAAACCTAAAGGCTAAAGAGTAAGAATGCACTAGGTATGAAAAAAAATTAGAATCCTTAAAATATGGTTTGGATTAAGCATCTAGCAAGGTAAAGGCCTTTATAAAGTTTGAAAAGAGCACTGAGGCTTTAGATGACATCTCGAGTAGTCAAAATTTTACAAGTGAGAAGATAGGTCTTGGTTTCAAATATGACCAAAAGGTGGCATATCAAGTCAAGGAGAAGAATATTTAAAATAATAAGGTCTTCATGAAAAATCCTATCAAATAACCTAATGATATAAGGTATTTTAGTCAATTTAATGGTTACTATTTTGTATGGAGTTAGTTTGGTCATAGAGCAAAAGAGTGTAGAAGACCCTCCAAGAATGAGTACTCATGGAACTATGAAAGGAATCATAGTTTACATCAGTAAAATAGTATGTATAATGTGGTTTTATATAGTTTTCATAATTTAGGACACATTGCAATATTCTATGTTAATAATGTTATAAGGTCATCAAGTCGAAATAGGAGTTTTGAAGCCCCTAGAGTACAAGAAAGAAGGGAAATGATTGTATATAAACCAAATATAGTAAAGATGAGTCATGATTAATATACATGATCAAATGGACTATTTTATATGGTAGAACATGATTTATATGTGAAATCATCTAAGAAATGTCTATTATCATCTCATATTTATGTTCAAATTATTGATTAAGAGGTCAAGCCTATAGTGCCAATCAAGCCCAAAACTATACTTAAGGATATTCAATCTTATGAGAACATAGAGACTTGGGAATATCCTAAAATTGTGATGTTTTAGTAATCTATGGAAATATGTGACCCTATTAGGCTTCACAAAAACACTATTTAGTTAGCAGAAAGATAGATGATTGGTTTGATGGGGAGTTATTTATGTTGTTGATTGAGATTGATCTATGTTCAGAAGTGGTCTTATAATTTAAGTTAATTTTAAGTAGGTGTGAATGGATTGATGGGGAGCATGTTGCATCAATTCTTCATATTCTTTATGTTAAACTTTTGTTGCAAAGAAGGTGTGATTATACATGATAGTTCTAGAAGACCTTTGTCATTAATGTCAAAGGGGGAGAAATTTCATGAAATGAGATAGATCATATTAAGGGAGATGAGAGTGATAATATTGAATAATGTTTTCCCATCAATGAAAAGGGGGGGTTTGTTGAGAATTTTTGTCATTGATGTCAAAGTTGATGTCATTGTTGTCAAGGTACATCTGGTAAATATACATATGTAAGTGATCTATGAGACATGATCCATAAACATCCTAGTTATTATTATGAGAGGTTTATGTCAAATTATAGTTAAAATTAAATCATGTTTGAGTACTAATCCTTGACTACAAAGTGTCTTGATAAGCCTAGTCATAACAAGCAAAGTCATATCATGAGTATGTGCATGGTCAACATGAAAAATGTATGTATAATTATTTTAAATTATTTGAAGAGAATTTAAGGCATGTGACCAAGGTATAAGAGAATAAAAAAGAGATTTCAAGGTCAATTTTCAAGTTTAAAGTGCTTAAGAAGCCTAGTCATGGCATTAGTCATAACATGCAGAGACATTATGAGAAGGTATGAGTATGGTGGCCTAGTGAGATGGATGAATAGAGGCATAAGAGGTTTTATAAGGTT
>JARHVA010007656.1:97500-182500 GCA_037957365.1 Torreya grandis | reverse complement strand
TTCAAACACTTGGTTATCATAGGGACAACCATACTTGATATTCTTGTATGTTGATTAAATAACATGAAAATGAATCACTTAAAGTGTATAAAGGATATCTTCCTCATCTATTTGATCAAGTTTTTCAAAATTATTTTCTTATTATCCATTCAACATGTTAATGGAAAACTTATCTTAGTCATATTCTTATTTCTCAATCACATACACTCCAAGTTTAGACTCCTTGAATAGGGTCTCATTTATCTTATTGTAATTTATGATCATGTGATCTATCTTAGGATCCCTCTTAATCCTAATCTAATTGGGCATACCTCACCATATAGGCCACATGTTAGATAAATCATCTTAAATTTAATATTTGAGTTTATTGAACCAATATTAGTTGAGAATCATCCCATAGGCCTCAAGAGTATATAACACCTAAATGTTAATGAAATGTTAAACCTTAGGATCAAAGGCAAGATAAATATGAATTTGGTTCAGCTCACCAACCACCTTGACCTATGAATTATCTATTTAGACCACCTTTCTATTTGGTTTGGTAGGTGTTAGTATTATCTATTGGAAAATGGCATAAGGCATTACATTTCTTAAAGCACCTGAATCCACCAAACAATTATGTAAACATTTTTTCAAAAATTATAATTATTATCAAAAAAGGAAGAGTTTAGGTTTTATCCTTATATATAGTAACATGAGAACCAAATATGTCATCATCCTCTTTCTTCCAATGGGTAGATAACTCTTTCAATAGTAATTCATTTTTATTGGATATTTGGAATAACTCAAACATTTTTATGTTGGCCTTATTTTTCCTCATGTACTCAATAATGTTGTACCCTATTTTTTTTATAGTGATTTATTAGCATGGAGAGGTGTAAAATTGTTATTATGTTGATAGGACGTGAAAGGTCCTTTTGGTGGGAAAGGGTTATCACTTGACTTTTCATTAGGTGGAACCTAAATATTTTTCAAATGAGTAGAGTTTGTTAAAGGATTTGTTAGCTTACTCCTCAATTGATATTTACTCCCCCTCTGGAATTGTTTGAGGGAACAAAATTATTTAAATTTATATTTAGGCTCATTATCACTTTAAAAATGAAAGTAATAGGCCTTTGAAACCATGGAAATTATTGATCCATATCCATTTGGGCTTAGTTTAATATTATTTGGTAGAGGAATTATTTCAAGGTTATCCATATACTTTTAGAAGATGTTTGAGGCCAATATGAATTGATCATAATTTATTTTAGTGTGGTTAGTTATGTTGTGTAGTACATACCAAGTGAACAAGGCTAGGTCAACCATGTTGACTAAGTTAGAGGCATTATTTCTATTTTTATTAGTGTTATCAAAGGGACTAGGAATAATTACATTATTAGGTTTAGTGTTCCATTTCCTATTATCCATTTGAAAGTTGTAATTTATGTTGTAAGGTATGATATTTACAACTTGGTTTGTGTTTTAAGCCACATAAATTTTCAAGTTGACCATATCATTGGTCAATTTATCAATGATTTACTATAAATTTTCTATTTCAAGGTTGACAATGGCACTTTAGTTTCTTCTTTCTTCGGATGGTGGGATATCCAATGGTGCATTAGCATTATGAAATAT
Source organism: Torreya grandis (assembly GCA_037957365.1). Taxonomy (NCBI): domain Eukaryota; kingdom Viridiplantae; phylum Streptophyta; class Pinopsida; order Cupressales; family Taxaceae; genus Torreya; species Torreya grandis. The sequence continues at coordinate 180,883 of JARHVA010007656.1, read as the reverse complement.
AGGTTTATAATATTGATGATGGTTAGGAGTAACATAGTTACTTTAAATATCCATTCCAAAAATATTATATGTAATAGGGATAAGTTTCTAGTTTATAGGTTGAGGTAAAACATGATTAAGAGACACATATGGTTGATTATTTGGCATGTGATTTAAGGATGATGGATTGTAAATTTTGTTTGGGATAGAATACATGGATCTTAAGATAGGTTTCATTACATGAGTGTTTTACATAAGATATTTTTTGATAGTAAATATTTTTCTATAGGCAATTGGTTGTCCTAATGATGCCAAATGACATGCACCATAACCTTCAGATACCATTTGCTACTCAATGTTGACAGTTTCATTATAAGCTAGAGATAAGGATGTGACTATTATTGGGGTAATCTTAAGGTACATATAATTTATAGCGTCTAGAGATCTAAAAAGAAATTATATAATAAAAATCTCCATCTGTGTATGGGTATTCATCCTTTTGTATAGCTTATGGAACTAAATATGAAAAATACTCATTATATCATTGGGTTCTCTATGGACATATATAAACTGATGATATAATGGTAGAGTCTATCAATATCATAAATTGGTTAATTAATATAGTCTCAAGGTTATCCCAAGAGTTTATGGATCCATCTGGGAGACCTAGTACCAACCATACTTGACTCAAAGTATAAGGGAATATCTACAAAAAAAAATTAATTCTAAACTTTAGTTATGATCAAGTCATCTTTGAATGTTTGGACATGTTCTTCAACTATTCTCACTCCACCATGAACATAACTTAGGAATAACTTCATAGGTTATTTTGGAAACTCATTTCTAAGTCCTATAATGTTAGCATAACAACCACTTCCTCCAAACTAGTTGGGATTAACCACTGTAGGGTTTTGAGTATGAGTTAAAGGGTTAAAGAAAGGGACTACACTAGTAGGGGAACTACTAGTTGAGTGCATTTATCTAGTTTTAGATTTCCATTTATTAGTTATAGTTCTCCTATGCTCTATTAGGTGTAATAGCTCAAAATAAGCCTCAATAGACTTTGAACTCATAGTTTTTTTTCTATTTTCCAATTTTAAAACATGGAATATATCAGTCTAAACAAGGTTTCTAAAGTGTCAAAGTCCTTCCTTCTAAAACTAATGTATTGGTGGTCTAATTATCATACACCAACTCTAGAAGAAGAAAATAAGAGTGTCTTAAATGGTGAGGAATTACCCTCTTTTTCCTCTCCTAAAAGGAAATAGGATTGGTAGTAGCTTCCCAAAAGTCTTTGTTATTAGGTCTTGGCATACTGATCTCACTCAATTGGTCACTATGGTGTGTTCTAGGTCAAGGGGAATTTATTTGTTAACACTTGTGAAGATAAGCTTAGAATAACAAGACTAGTTCATTTATATTGTGAATAATAACATTTAACTAAACACTAATTTTCATTCTTTAGTTGAATTAAAAAATGCATCAATAATGACAAATAAACTAAGATCTTGCAACTTGGATAATAACTTAATAACTAATTGCAAATTAAACCATTTATAAAACTTATCTAACCGTGATTATAAAAAGAAAGAGGTCAAGAAGGAAAGGAAATATTAACCAAATTTATAGAATAATATATTTGATTATATTAAATGATAAAATAATTTGATAAACCAATCGTTATTTGGTTAGTGGAGCAAACTAACATGCAAATATGATGTAAGAGTATGGGATAATGTTAACTATGTAGTGGAGGTAAATAAGGTCACCATAGACATGAATAGACCAATAATATCATCTAATAGATATTTTAGATTAAAGGTATTCCATGAATCACACATAAGATTCATTACATGCCCTAGATGAACTCATAAATTAACCTTAATATTCTCAGCTCATGTAAATAATAAAAACTACCTAAATAAGTAGAAAAATACATAAAGGGAAGAGGAAAATCTCTTTGATCTCCTACCTAACTATTCTAATATATTATTTGATCAATTATCCAACCTTTATTTTATTCAATATATTGTATTTTATATGCAAGGCAAGCCCATCAGGTCATTAACTCACACACTAACTAGTTGTTGAAAGAATGCAATGGGATTGATTCATTTAAAATTTTAATTTTTTTAAGATCTTGTTCAATCCCAAGATAATAAACAACTAGGCCATGTTTTATCGATGTTGAATTTAATTTTGGGTGGTATAAAGCCTCCAACATCTCTTTGGGAAAATATTTTGGCCATCCTCTATGTAGAGGTATCAATGCATAATTAAAGTATTCTTATATCTTTTATGTCCTTAGTTTCCCAACCCAAATATGTACACCAAGTATAGGTTTAATGGCCCTACCCAAATAGTGTCTAATATTATATTTCATGATCAAATTTTGACATTAAGAATCTCCCTCTATGAATTGGTGTTGTAGGTGAGATTGGGTACATTGTCAATTTTCAAACAATGATAATTTAATGAGTTGAGACAATAATTATGTTTATGCCTGTAAGTTATGGATAACTCTACCATTTGACTTAGAAATTAGGATTCATTTTTTTATTCTATTACCACTTAACAATGTTTCACTAGTTGAGGGACCTATGATAAGATATTATCACTAAGTGAATGCTATGTGGTCATCCCTCACTTTTTTTTGGTTGACTGATTGTCCAAAAACATCAACCATTCTTTTGGCTCAGATGATTTGAGATCTTGATAGGCAGCCACATCCTAGGAATATGGTTTTTCATTACCTATTGATTTTTTACTAACCACCTTGAGGGCCTAGATAAATACTATTGTATCATGTAACATCATCTTAAGCACCCATAGGGTTCTTGGGAGGCTCTATGTTTAATGCATTTTGACTTTTCTAAAGCCCTGATATTTTAATAGGTGAATTCATCTTGAGGACTCTCTTAATCTCTTACCCATCTGACTACTCTAATCTACATAGGGTGTAAAGAAGTGGTATGTTTCCATGTGGTAGCATATTAACTTAAAGAGTATGCCACTTTATTTATCAGGTACTAACCATCTTAGGGGCTTGAAGAGATAGGATCTACCATGTTTCATCATGTCAGATATCTAAAGGATCCTTGGGATTACTTACCATTTATAGGCACTCTAGAGGAGTGAATTATTAACACCTCAAGAATTTTTAGAATCTTATTTACCTATGAATTTATCGATCCATAAAAATAACTAAATTTTGTCAGGTTGTGGGATGTGGATAATCAATAAGTGGTAGATTCACTTTTATTTTGGGCCTTTTAGAAATAAATAGATGTTAGAATTTGAATTTAAAATTTTATCAAAAATAATTAAGGTAATAATAAAATATAGAAAAATGAAATGTGATATATATTGGGATTAAAAAATAAAAATAGTTATCCTAAAAATATTAGAGAAAACATGACCTACCTTTTAAAAAAATGGCCACGTTTTATAATAAATCCCTAAAAACACCTAGTCAAATAAACTCAAAAGGAATAAAAGAGGCCAACTAGAGATAGATTCAATAGATAAAATGGTCCCATTTGATAAAAAATTTAATGTTATTATTTTAAAATTCTATAAAGTGACTGAGTTTTCAAAAGTAAATCAATGTAAACACATAGTTAATCAACCTACAAGGAGATAATATTAGACCAAATTGCTCAAGAAAAAGATGAAATAACTCTGCAATGGTCAAATAATATATATAAGGCTAAATGGTCTAAGAAATGGAAATTTTAATATAGTTCAAAACATGATTTGAAATAGATAAGGACTTATTAGAATTAGATAGATTCAAAAAGTTGCATCAATGAGGTCTGAATTGTAAACTTTTTAAGACTAAGTGCATACAACAGACATTTCAATTTTAAAATTAGTTTAATAACTGAACCAAATATAAAATTATGATTTCAACTTTTCAAGGACATTTTCCAACAAAATTAACAATTAAAATAGGCCAAGATCCCAAAATTTATTAAACCAAAATACCACACTCCAGAGAAAAAAAGGATCCATGATTTTAGTGATGAAATTAGGGTGTGTTGTGTAAGAAACAACATGTATACACCCTTAGTGACCATGCCATATGTCACTCATCTTTGATCACACTATTGTATTTTAACTCTTTGAGGGACCACAAATAACCTTGGGTATTAGAGTGGATTAGGCTCCTCACTTCTTAGTGTTTTAGAAATAAAATTTCTTAGGCTTTTAATATGGTATGTTCCTCAAGTTTATACCTTAAAGGATAAACATGGTTTGTCATATGTTGGGATATCAAGTCCCAATCACCCCTAAAGTACCATGGGAAGGTAATGACACCTCAATCACATAACCTAAAATAAAAAGGGGATGATAATATCATTATTTATTCTCATGAATACCACTAATGGAAAGATAAGAACATACTTTGGTGAGTCTTTTAGGATACATAAAAGTGACTTCATTCATGCTTATAGGTCAGACATTCTAATAAGAAAAAAGAGGAAAGTATACACATGTATAAAATTTGAAAAATACACACAACTTAAAAATAAAAATAAATAAAAGAAATAAAGCCAATGATTTACAAGCAAACAATTTTTAAGCCTAAATATAAAGATGATTTTTTTAGACACTAAATGGATTTTTTGAAAAAGAAAAGCTTTGTATTAAGAGTTGATCCACTTTAATTGACCCATGACCATGTGAAAAACAAGATAGAAATTTACAATGTGATCTTCAGAAAATGTGGAAATTGATAGGTCGATTATTAAGCTCTTAGTAAATTTACACTAGGTGATCCCATCATCTAGAAAAATGATCCCACCATTTAGCCAGGGTCATCCCACCATTATGCATAATAAAAATAGAGATTGGAAAACTTGGTGATCCTTTCAATTTTTAGGGCCATCTTATCATTATTAAAAATAAAAATAGAGAATAGAAAGATAGTGATTATATAGCTTAGTAGGATGATATCACCAATTTAAAGGACAATATAATCATTTAACATGGTGTTTTCACTGATACCAAAAAATAACTAAAATGAAAAGTTGATCAGGTTACCTTGGTAATCCCATTGATTTTCAAGGTGATTTCATCATTAAGAATGTATTTATTACTAATTTTTAGGTCATTTATATCATTTTAAAAATATCAATGTATCAAAGTGATCCCATTTGTATCCAATGTGATACAGTTGTTTAGTAAAGCAATCCCATAGTTCTCTTGAAAACACAATAGAGAAAAAAAATAACATAAGAGTGATATTACTATTATGTAGTTTGATATTACTAATTATGGTATGAGATCCCATTGACACATAGAGCGATATCACCAATTCCTAGAAAATAAAAACATGGAAAAATTAAAGTAAATGAAGTAGAAATCCAAAAAAGATATTTTGTTTTAGATTTTGAAGGTGCTAAAATGTTCCCAAAGAGAATATGGGGTGCATCACTCTTTCCAAGTCTATCAAATGTAGATTATGATTAAAATAATGGTTAGTTTCCTTGTTATCTCATTCAATATAACAGAGTGAATAAACACCAACTCAATCATAGTCCATTATATTAGGAAAAACATAGAATAAAAGAATAAATAGAAAACATAATCAAACTGATTATACCTTCCTCATGGATGTTCTTTCCAAGACTGATTTAGGTTTGTTTGTGCTCAGATTATAAAGCTAGGAATCTTTAAAAAAAATTGAAAGCATTTTGATAGCTTCTCCTCTTGTCTATGATTGGTTTTGCTTCATCAATTTAGATATGGTTAAATATTTTATAATATTTATGCATTATAAGTCTACACAAAAAAAATTATTATGCCTATAGGGGTTACCCTTTATTTATAACTTGATTAGATTGATTATAACTATTGGATCAATAATTAGATGTGTGGATATAATACAATTAAATTTTGAGTGATTAATGCAATGATTTTTTTTTTAAAAGGTTCCATTAGTTTGGCATGGATTCTAAATTTATGTTGATATTTCTTGAATTCATGATATTACTTGAATTTTTTTTGAATGAGGTCATGATGACATCACAAATATTGATATTTTAAATTTTTGTATTTTAACAAATTAAAAAGTTAGCCAATTGTTATGGATTTTTTTATTATCCATTTGATTTGATTTGATTACCTATGCAATCCTAATTAGTTTTTGAGTGATTTATGTATTATTGAAATTTGACCATTTATTTCAATAAAATACCCCAAACTGTCAATTATAAAAAAAAAATTGGCTTGTGGTGAATTAGATGAAGTTAAAATTTGTTTATGGTGATTTAGCCTAATTAGGGATTCCCTAACATTTTTTAGAGAATGTATGTCATTTGTGTGGGAAAATTAGGGTGTTTTGATGGTTTTTGTTTTATTTCAAGAAATTGTTTTTGATCATGTTATGCAGGTCCATTGAGAATCCAAAATAATCATGTTGAGGAGGCTAAGGATAAATTATATGGGGTTTAGCTCAAATCTCAATCTAAGATAGAAAAAATTGTCATGAAAGGGAAACCTCTTAAATCCTTAATGCTCTTTCAAGAAATCCAATCCCTTCCCACACCATCAAGTATATTATTTATGGTGTTAAAGGCATCCTAAACCTATTTGGAGAGGTGACCATTGGCCATGTTTTTAGAGAAGGAAATGTAGTAGTATATGGATTTGCTAATCTAGGAGTTGGGTACCCCTCAATGGTCATGTGGCATAAGGCCACCATCTTCCCTCCCTCTTAAATGAAGTGATAGATAATGATTCAAAGATCATATCCTAAGATGAATTAGATATGGTCAAATATGGGAAGTATTTTTTTAACATACATGATTTAAATCCCAGTTTAAATAATTATTACACTAGTCAGGGGAAAGTTTTGGTTTCTCATGCCGTTAGAACCAAATGTGATACTAGATACTTTAAAGATCATAATCTCTCCATGAGGAATTTGAAGTGTAATAATCCTTCTCAAAACAATTTTGGAGAAACATATATAAATATGGGTAGAGATAGAGATACATTGGCACCAATATCTTGCATAGAAGTCCAAGATAATCAAAGAGTTCGGTAGAAACTATAGAAAGGTGGATATCAAAATTTATGTATAGATTATAGGACATGATGCTCAGTTGGATAAGTATTTTTACCTTTACTAAAGTAATCACTTAGTTTTAATATGTGGGCTAAATATTGTGATTACATAATAACTTGTTGGTGAAGTCACTGGTATGAGCTATAAAGGTGTTAATTCTTTCAAGGACAAAAGCAAAAAGCTCAAAATGACATATAAATTCTTTAGAATAAATGTCATATTAAATACTAATAAAAAAGGTTTCCCAAGGTAGAATTCACTATAATGGTTGCTTAAAGCATGGCTCTAGATTATGAAATACCTCACCCTTGAAGGTAAGTTCATTGTTATTTTCTCCCATCACTTCTTTTTATTGGGCCATTTTTGTCCATAAAATTAGTCTTTCATACTTTCTCTTGAAATCACTAGAAATCACTACTTTAACTTACCAAATAAACCAAGCTAATGACATTATCCATTAGGGCCTTATATTCCTCCTAGTAAAAAAAGGGGATGCATTAAGGGGGAGGGAGATGTAGCTGATCTAAAGCAAATGATTGTTCTTTAGAGGAGGTTTGTGATAACCATGAGGAGGATAGGATGAATTTCCTCTCTAAAAACCCTAAACCTACCTCTCTATAAATCAACACCTAATTCACTCAGACTCCTCCCAACACCAAGTCTTGAAAATTCAAGGTTATAATCCCTTCCACCTCTATGGGAAAGAAGTCTAAGTCTGTCATTATTACCTAGTTTGAAAAGGATGGAAATAAGGAGAAGGAAAACTATGATCTTGAAGACCCATACTAGGACCACATGAGGAAATTGAGAGCATTGGATGATAATCTTCAAAAAATGGTTAGGTATATGGATGAAGTGACGAAAAAATGTAATACTATGAGCGTTAAAAGTTACATGTTTAGAAAGGATTTAGATAACCTTAATATTGGGAAGAAGGAAAAACTAGTTGAAGAAGATGAGGATGAGGTCCCCCTAATATAAAAATCTATGAGTGATGTTCCTACCCAATTACTTCTTAATAATAACACTTATTCAAAAAGGATTTAATATAATATGAAGACCCACAATGACAAGAAATATGCTAAGACATTGAAAAAGAAAGCCTCAAAGGGAATGGTAGAAGGTTTGAGCAAGCAAACTTTGGGTAGTCTTGAAGAAAATATTAATGGATAAGGAATGCAAGTTGAAACATGCCACTCTCAAGAATTATGCTAACTCTAAAGAATCATTTGATTAAGTTTTTCTAGTCTTGTATTTTGTCTAGTTACTTTACTTTTATGGTAAGTTCTTGGCTTGTTGACTGATGTCCCTCTTTATTATTTAACTTGTGGGGATGTTTTTATCAAAACTTGTTTCTTCTATGTTTTTTCATACTTTATGGTTATATGAGCCATATAAAACCTTATTTTTAACCTTATCAAGTAAAAAAATAATTTTGACATGAAAGTGATGAGAATCGAGTGTCTACAATTTGTAAAATTAACATTATTTATAAAATCATCATTATTTCTAATAATTTGATGATGTGGTTATATGTAGCATGAACATCACCATTATTTCCATTGATGTCATTATATCTAGCATGGGCATTGACATCATTATGGAAACGTTTTTAATGGCAATTTTTTTACCCATATTTCTACTAGAATTATAAATGAAGGAACTATTACTAGCATGGCCTATGTTGGCACATGTCCTCACCATCCTAAAAAACACCAACAAAAATTTTATTCACATGCTTCCTAGATACCCTTAGTGTAAGAAATAAGATCTGATACCATTGTTACAATCCATAAAAATTGCCATACAAGTTTTTGTATTTTTTTATGGATATGATAATCCAATTCCAACAATAAATAATATATGCATACACAATTTTATATAATTATAAAAACTTGGCACTTGGTTGAATTGGTATACTAGTTATGGTATTGCAACAAAATTAACTAGGACCAATTAGATCAAGTGATTGGTATCTTCCTTAAACATGATAATTAATTTAACATATTTATTTAAGGCTTCAAGTGAAGTAGGTCTAAATTACCCTAAGATGTTATAATATAAATACATGTGCAAGTAAAAATATGCATTCATGGTGAATGTAACCTTAAAAATAAACAAAGAAGCATCATTAAATTGGTTTATGATAATGAAGGCAATTTAAATAAACTAATGCATTCACCTTAAAATGTCCCAATATCTTATTTATACCATAATTACATTAATAATATTTATGAGATAAAATTTGCAAACAAACTTCCACATGTTATTATGAATAAATTATATCTACAAAAATCAAGTTATATCACACCTAACTTTTCATTTATATTTAAATATTAATAACACATTAGATTGGAAAACAATAATTTTATTAAACATTTTAACAACTAAGTAATCCAAAACAAGTAAAAAATAAATAAATACTTGTGACATCATTTTAAATGAAGACACTATTTTAAAACCTTTTATTTACTAATCAGTAAGCAAAGTCTCTTAATAAATATTTTTAACACATTACAAATACTATCAAGAATAGTGATAAAAAAATCAAAACCTAATTTTAGCAACATTATATAGACAAGTTTTCCTTGATTCTCAAACTCATCAACATTTTTAGAATCTTCAAAAAACCTAACATTAAATTGAGATCATCTAGTTACAATCCTTATTGGTAAAAACATGAAACCACTTAATGATTAGATATAGTCTAAATTCTAGAAGGGATGTATAATCACTAGACTATAAATTATTACATATTAATTGCAATGAATATTTATTATTTAAAATCCATATAAGGTATAAAATACTAATACAAAGTAATAAAATCCCATCTACTCCTATCAAAAATGAGGGCATGGGAATTCTAGTGAATCAATAGGTTGAACACTTCATAGCTTACTTATTTAGTTTTTTATAAAATGAAGATGGAATGAAACTAAAATAATAACAACCGATAGTTATTTTCACTTATACTCTCTTGGAATAAGAATTTTATACATTTATTTCACTATATTCATTATTCAATCTAGTCATAGACCACATTACAAAACATTAGGATTATTGATAAATTAAATTAATAAATTGAATGAATATACTATTATCCAAAATTTGGTTACCATAAATGAGGATCATTCAAAAATTTGATTTAATTGATCTTAAATTTGTTGATAGACATTATGAAGGTCTTTTATTAGTCATTAATGATCTAAGATGATACATAGTGTGTCTTCCTTTGTAGCTTACAAGGTCATCTAGGATGGTCTACTAAGTTGCAAGTTTAAGTCACTTTATCTTGTAATGTATTAGTCATTCATTGTGTTATTATTTATGTGTTTAACATTGTTTAAGGTAAGTTCAAAAAATTTAAGGTTAAGTGTGAAATCAAGTTAATGAGTAAATATGCTCAAGGAGATAAAATTTTGACTCTTCTAGGATAACCATGGTCTAAAAGTAACCAAATTTCACAAGGAACAAAGCTAGTAAGCTGATCACATTATTTTCTAATAAATTTTGAGAGATTAAGGTATTTTTTATAAGATTAAGGTATTTCACTTACTTTAGTATTATTTTGCATTTCAATGTTGAGATGATATTTTCTAGTAAAAGGAAAATTTGAATGTTTTGTCCTTGGATAGGGGATGTTTTAAGTCATCTAAAATCTATGTTATGACATAATGTTTGTACTTATATATACATCTTCAAAATATCTTATATAACTAATTTCTAATGTTTTAAACCCCTTTGTAATTACCCATTTACCATTTAAAATGAACAAATGAGGAGTTATTGAGAAAATGGTAGGGAAAAGAAGGTGAAAATTATATTGGCATGTTTTCTACCTCTATACAAGTAATAAATAACTTCATCAACATCTATTTCATCACCTCCATAAATTCAAGAAGGAAAAATGGGCATAATATTAAAGAAATCATGATTTTAGAGGTATTACTTTAGGGGGTTTACATTGAAAATAAACATTCAAGCCTATGTAAGGCTCGTATTAGATCCCTCAGACTCATATACATGTATATGGAGTTACAGATCTAAATAAGGAAAAAACCCCACTCCATTTCACCATTTGATTTCTTGGCAGATCAAGATAGTTAGCCAATTTTCACTTAGCAATCCAATGAGAGAGAAACTTTGAGTCCATTTTAATTTCTATATGATAGGACATTAATTCCATTCCACTTTGTGGTCTTTGTTCTCTAGTAGGCTTCTTAACTTTATGAATAATCATAACAAGTTAAGGTGAAAAAAGGGACTCAAAACCCTATCAGGGTTAGTTTTATTCAAATATAGTGTTTTGAATCTTAATAAGTACATGATAATGATTTTAAATATTATATTAAACACTTCATGGACCTTGTAACATCATGCTATTTTACTTTTCCTCATGTTCATGTTTGGTGCAGTGTCATATAGTCTTTATTTGATAGTTTGAGCATGACATTCAAGTTTGAAAGGGATGTGAGGTATTTTAGTACATGTAATGGATTAAATGAGATGGTTAAAATTTGATAATATATCATAAAGGTACATTATAACTTTTTAATCATCATTATATTCATGTAATTTAAGGAGAATAAATAACCATGCATGCATGGTTGAGCCAGTTGTAACTTATAGCCATGGTGGATAACACTTATCAAAGGTGAATGTATACTTAATTGTTCATGAATACAAATGAGGGAAATATATTTAGATAATATTTAAAATCATTCCAAATAATTTATTCCAGGTGAAAATATTTATAAGATAACATTTTTAATGATTTCATTAAGCTAAAAGAGAAGGTTTTGAGGACCTACAAGTCTGCAGACTTATAGGTCAATATTGAAACTAAATGGTATTAATAATGGATGAAAAATACATATTTAATGCATAACATATATTAACATATCCTTATGTAATGTCTCTAAAATAATTTAGACCAAACTAATTAGGCTAACAATGAGATAAGGAGGATTAAAGTAACACATTGCAATGCAAGCAAGACAACCTATGCTTCAACAAGAAACCAACATCTATGTTTTCTTAAAGGACATAAAAAATCACATTTTAAAGACTAAATAAGATATATATAATCACCATAAAAATTATATGAATTCTCATACTTCAACTCATTTTGCATTCATTTGGACTATGTAGGCTCAATTAGATTGTGTGAATTTGAAGGAAGACTATGAAGATTCCATATGTACATTCAAATTGTCTCGAGTATACTGGAGTTAAAAAAAGGATATAAAAACATAAGTTATCTTTCCTAATATAAAATAATGGTTTAAAACTAATATTAAATAAATAAAATCAATATAAAAATGATTTTTTTAGCCTAAAGGATTGCCTACATGCATATAGTAGGTAGTAAGAACAAAATGGTATGTTGATGATGGTTTTAAAGAAAAAAGAGAATGGAAGGATTAAATATAAAATATGGGAGAAATTTTAATCCTATTAAAAGAATATATTTAAGGTTAAACTAGTATAATAAACCCAATTTTGGTAACCTACAACATAACAAACTAGAACTCCACAACAAAATGGAGTATTTGAGTGGAAAAATAGAATAGGTTAGCAGATGGTGAGGATAATGTTAAATAAATCCAAGATAAAGATAAATATTAGATAGAGGTAGTAGGTATAGTAGTGGATATCCATAATAGATCATTTTTGAGATTCAATAGTGACAATACTCCCTATGAGCTATGGAAAGACAAACCAACTATAGTTTATTATTTCAAAGTTTTTGGTAGTAGATGCTTCATAAAGAGAACTGATGAAAAATTGGGTAAGTTTGAATCTATAATAGGTGAAGGTATGTTTCTTAGATATTATTTCAAAATTAAAGATAATAAGATGGTTGAAAGTGAAAGTGTCAAAATAGATGATGTAGCACAAAGATCCAGTGATCTAGTAAACACTCCTGAAATCATTGAAGAAGAATATTTTGAAGAATCAGATGAAGGTGAGAAGAAGAAAAAAAAGGACACAAAAATATCATCCAAATATGTATAGAGAAATCATAATGAAAATTTCATCATTCAGAACATAAATGAAGGATTTTGCACTAGAATAATGACGGTAAGTGAATCTGAGAAAGTTAATTTTCCTTTGTTATCAAAAATTCAGCCTAGAAAGTTTTTAGAAGCTAAGCATAATGAGAATTAGGTTAAGGAAATGGATGAAGAATTAAATTAGATAGAAAATAATTATACTTTAGAGTTAGTGAATAGACCAAAAGATCAAAATGTGATAGGAATAAAATTGATATATAGAAATAAGTTGAATGAAGATGGTGAAGTTACTAGGAATAAAACAATGTTAGTATGTAAAGGATATGCTCAAATTGAGGGAATAGATTTTGAAGAAATGTTTGCACTAGTGTTAAGGCTAGAGGATATAAGAATGTATCTTTCATATGCAATGTTTAATAATTTAAAAGTTTTTCAGATGGATATCAAGTCTACTTTTCTAAATGAGAATCTAGAAGAGGAGGTCTACATTGAGTAGCCTGAGGTATTTATTCTCTCAAATGATAGTAGTTATATATGTAGATTAAATAAAACACTGTATGGATTTAAATAATCTCGCAAATATTGGTATGCAAGGCTTGATAAGTACTTATAGGATAATTTTTTTAAGAAAGGTTTTGTTGATAGTAACATCTACATCAAAATAGAAGGTGAGCATTAGTTGATTGTTGTGGTATATGTTGATGATATAATATTTGGAGGAAACATTGAAAAGATGACAAAAGAATATTCTGATAATATGCAAAAATAATTTGAGATGTCTATGCTTGGAGAATTATTATTTTTCTTAGGGTTGGAAATATTTTAGTCAGATAAAGGAATTTTCATATCTCAAAATAAATATGCCAAGGAAATGTTGAAAAAATTTGGTTTTGAGGATTGTGAAACTTTTGGCACACTAATGGATATAGGGAACAAGGTGAGTATGGATGAATATTCACCTATTATAGATTAATATTTGTATAGTTATATGATTGGTACTATTTTATATTTGATAGCATTAAGGCTAGACATCATGCACACAATAGGCATGGTTGTGAGATACCAAGCAGCCCTAAATGAGAGTCATGTTCAATTCGTGAAGATAATATTTAGATATGTCAAGGGGACATTTGATTATGGATTATCATATCTGAAGAGTAGAGATTTCACTTTCATTTATTAAATAGATTTAATTTGGGTAGGTTTTTGGGATGAAAAAAAGAGTACAAGTGGAGGAGCTTTCTTCCTTGGTGATAGCTTAGTATCTTGGCTAAGAAAAAAACATAACTCAGTATCACTTTCTATAGCTGAAGTAGAAAAATTGCAATAGTGTTATCTCATGCTCAAGTACTTTAGATGAAGATAACTTTAGATGACATCAAGGTAAAATATGATGAACCTATTTCCTTTTTTTATGACAAGACAAGTGTTATTAATATTTCTAAGAATCTAGTGATGCATTCAAGAACAAAACATATTCCTATCAGATATCACTTTTTGAGAGAGTAAGTTGTAGATCAGTAGGTTAAGTTGGAATATATTAGTAATAAAAAACATATTATATATATTTTCAAAAAATCACTACCAAAAGACACATTCACGTATTTGTGAGAGAAGTTGGGAGTAATTTCTTTTACTTCCCACCATTAAGGATCAACATCAGTTAAGGGGGAGCTAAGTGTTATCTCCAAGATAAACCCTTTGCCATTAAATTCAAAGGGGAATAAGTAAAAAAATAGTTATAAGATTCTATTGTAAGGGATAATTTCTATATATTTTTAAGTTGGTAGTATATGTAAGTTGGCATGTGTAGTACAGGTTTCAAGATGTGGCAAATTTAGTTTGAGGTTGCCATTAGTGACAATGGGGGAAATTGTTAGAAATATTGTAATTTATGTCAAAGGTATAACATTATTGATGAAAAATGACCCATAACATTTATTATTTAAAGATTTTTTTAATGTTCACATTTTATCTAAAGTGTGTTGATATTTATTTAATATTAACAAATATATTTTTGGTTGCATAAAGTCAAAAAAGGGCCCATGAAGAAGTCAAAGAGTCATGAGGTAAATACAAAAGAGGAAAATGATTCATTTTCCAATGAAATTTAATCTTGAGGAGTTCAAAGAGTCACCAAGTGAAGACAAAAGAGGAATGCTACATTTTATCATGAAGGGTCACCTTGAGGAATTCAACAAGTCACCAAGATAAAGATAAAAGAGGAAATGATGCATTTTCTCGTGAAGGGTCACCATGTGTCTTTTAAAATGAAATGATTTAAAGGGTTATGCAAATGTGGCACCATTTTCCATGAGGATTGAAGGGTCAAAAAAGGTGAATGCCAAAGGTCTTTTGGAAAGCTATAAAAGGAGGCTTGGGAAGCCATTTGTAATAGGCAAGAGTGCATGGTTTTTAATTATTTTATTTTAAGGAAAGATGAGAGACTAGAAAGAGATATTGTAGATTTTTATCATTTTTTAAGAAAACAACATTGAGAGATAGTTGTTTTTTATGCATAAGAGGGGTTGGTGCTCTTATGGGTAGGTGCTCACAAATAGTTATTATGTTAGTGATTAGAAAAAAGGTTGGTGCTTCTGTAAGTTGGTGCTTGTAAACTTTGTAATTTGAGTTGGTGCTCATTCATATACTTGAGATTGATCTCCATGGTTTTTTCCCACATTGGGTTTCCATGTAAAAATCTAGTTTCTCTCTCTCTTGTGTGGTGCATGTTATTGTTTTAGTTTTACTACATATCTTGAATGCGTGGTTAAGTAGAGTTTGATTAAGTAAAAGTTTTATAAGTTATATGATATACTAATTCAACCCACCCTCTTATTATATCATGTGATTAAAAATTGTTATTAGATCAGGTTATTTTAGAAAGAGTTTAATAGCTTGAAGGTAGATCATGGAAAGCACGATGGCTGGATCACATGAAGGTTTTTCTAAAAATAAGTCACCTTTGTTTGATGGGACAAATAATTATTTTTGGAGCATAAAGATGAGGACTTACTTGATGAACCTTGGTTTTGACATTTAACAAGTAGTGATGGATGAATATGAAGAGCCACAGAGGCTTTTAACTACTCCCATGGAAAAGAAGGCAAATGAAAATAATTCTAAAGCTTTAAATGTTGTTTTATATGGTTTATGTGAATCATAATTTATTAAGGTTAGGAAATAAAAATATGCTCATGGGACTTGGGTAAAACATGAGAATATTTACAAAGGTAATGGAAAGGTTCAACAAGCTAAGCTCTAGATATTCAGAAGATAGTTTGAGAGTTTGAAGATGGAAGAGGAAGAAAATAGAGAAAGTTATCTTTTATGGGTTAATCAAATAGTTAATCAAATTCAAGGTCTTAGAGAAAAGTTAGAAGATTCAGTGTTGGTACAAAAGGTTTTTATATCTCTACCATTGAGATATGCAAAGGTATCAACAATTGAGGAGATGAAGGATGGATGAACTACATGGTATTCTTATGGAATATGAGATAGATCAAATAAGAGAAACCCTAAAAAAGGGAAGATAATTTCAAGACATCAAAGAAAGACAATGCTAAGATTCAAGAATCAAGTCATAACTCTAGTGATGAAGATGATAATGGAGCCATATTCATCCATATGCCTAAAAAGGGCATAAGAAAATATCAAAGAAATTTGCCATTTAATTTTTTAAAATGTGGTAAGATTGGATATTTTGTAGCTAAGTTTATAGCTAAGAATAATGGTGACATTAAAAAAATAAAGCCTACATACAATAATAATTTCAATGGAAAATACAAGAAGGAATTTGATAATAAGAGTCTATATTCTAAAGATCCTAGGTTAGCTTAAGATAGGGAGTCAACGACTCAGATGAAGAAGAGATTATATTCATGACCATACATGAATATGCCTCCACAAGCGAAAGTATAGATGATCAAGAAGAAGAACATGATGAATTTGAGGTGAATTTGGAAGGATAACTCATGTGTGCCTTAGAATAATTAAAAGCTCTTGAGAAGAAGAATCAAATATTGAAGCTCTAGATTGAGAAAAATGAAAAGGAGTCAAAAGAAATAATTGATTATCTATAAGTATACATTGAAGAAGCTATAAAGACTAAATAATATCTAATATCTCAATTATAAAAATTAAGTGAAGAATGTGAAAAGTATGTTGTAGAAATTGCCTCTTTAAAAGAAGATGTCAAGAAAATAAATAAAGCAGTCAATGATAAAGTTGTCAATGATTCAAAATTTAAGAATAACACTAAATTGTTGAATAAGATATTATAAAGTAAAAAATAAATATAAAATAAGATAGGTATCATATTTGAAAAGAAAACGAGTTATGATGAAGCCCTTACAAAAGAGGAAATAAAAAGGGAAGAAGTTAAGAATGTAGAGGATAGATCAAACAAAGAAGGATGGAAGGAATAGAGCTAAAAAAGATAACCAAGTTGAAGATACACAGATTATAATAGGTTCTATTTTTATAGTTATTATTTTTATTATAATGTTTATGGTCATAAGAAAATAGACTGCTAGAAAAGAGTTAATAATTTTAGAAACAATGAGAAGGAAACTCATGCAAAGTTAAGCAAAAGCCACAACTCTTTTGATACTCTATTAGGTTTTGATGAAGAGGCCATAATATGTTACAAGTAAAATAATTTTGGACACATAGATTGGTATTCTAGAAGTGTGTTCAAGTCAGTTAATAAGGACCAAAGTTTTAAGGCTTCATTCATCAAGAAGAAGGTTTAAATAGGTTCATGGCAAAAGAAACAATGTAAAAAGTCTATGTTAGTCTAGATAGCTTTGCATGTAAAAAATGAAGAAAAGCTATCATTAATTGATAAAGGATGTTGAGGCACATTATAGGAGACAAGAACAAGTTCATAACTCTAAGGAAGATCAATGGTGGCATAGTGAGATTTAGAGATAATACCACTACCAAAATAGCTAATAAAAATACATTAATTTTGGATAATGGTAGAACTAAGATTGAAAATATTTTATATGTAGAAGGTCTTAAGCATAATCTATTGAGCGTAAGTCAAATTTGTGATTAGGGACACACATTAAATTTTTATGTAGAAGGCTGTGAAAATAGGAGAAAGCATTCAGATGCTTAGAGGACAACCAATAATTTATATATGTTATCAGATATCAAAGGTCAAAGATGTTATTTGAGTCAGGTTCAGGAAATTTGGCTATGGCACAGGAGAATGGGACACATAAATTTTGAAACTATTGTCAACATCACCAAGAACCAAGCAGTTAGAGATATTTCAAAGATTACAAATCCATGAAACATGCTTTGTGAACCATTTCAGCATGGGAAGTAGGTCAAAATATGGTTCAAGATAAAAGAATACTCAAACATTCAGATGTTAGGGCTTGTTCACACTAATCTATGTAGACCTACTAGAACTCAAAGTACTCATGGTGAGAAATACTTAATATTTCTTATTAATGATTTTACATGTATGACTTGGGTGATGTTTTTGAAGGAAAAATTAAAATATTTTAGCCACTTCAAAGCATTCAAAGATTTAGTTGAGAATGAAACTAGTTTAAAGATCAAGTACCTAAGATCAGATCAAGGAGGATAATTCATGTTAGATTAGTTTATTTATTATTGTGAATACCATGGGTAAAGAGACATTATTCAATAGTCAAAACTCCACAATAAAATGGAGTAGTTGAGCAAAACAAAATAATAGTTTAGAAGATGGTGAGAACAATGTTAAATGAATCAAAGATACAAGATAAATATTAGAGAGAGGTAGTAGGTAAAACAATGCATATCCAAAATAGAGAATTGTTTATATTCAATAGTGACAAGACTCCCTATAAGCTATGGAATGACAAACTAACTATAGTTGATTATTTTAGAGTTTTTAGTAGTAGATGCTTCATAAAGAGAATTGATGAAAAATTGGGTAAGTTTGAATCTAGAATAGATGAAGGTATATTTCTTGGTTATTCTTGAAAAATTAAAACTTATAAATGTTATAACAAAAGAACCAAGAAGATTGTTAAAATTACAAGTGTCAAAATAGTTGAAGATGTAGCACAAAGAGCCAGTGCTCCAGTAGACACTCCTGAAATCATTGAATAAGAAAATTTTGAAAAATCAAATGAAGATGAGAAGAAGGAGAAAAAGGAAACCAAAATCCAATCCAAATATGTCTAGAGAAATCATAATGAAAGTGACATCATCAGGGAAATAAATGGAGTTTACACCAGAAGAATGATGGTAAGTGAATCTAAGCAAGTTGATTTTTCTTTGTTATCCAAAATTCAGCCTATAAATTTTTCAAAAGCTATATATGATGATAATTGGTTAAGGAAATGGATGAAAAATTAAATTAGATATAAAATAATGATACTTGGGAATTAGTGCCTAGAATAAAAGATCAAAATGTGATAGGAACAAAATGGGTATACAAAAATAAGCTGAATGAAGATGGTGAAGTTACCAATAATAAATCAAGGTTAGTATGTAAAGTATATGCTCAGATTGAGGGAAGATATTTTGAAGAAACTTTTGCATAAGTGCAAGGCTAGAGACTATTATAATGTTTCTTGCATATCTAGTGTCTAAGAATTTCAAAGTGCTTTAGATGGATGTCAAGTCAACTTTATTGAATGGGAATATAGAAGAGGAGGTCTACATTAAGAAACCTTAAGGATTTATTCTCTAAAATGATAGTAAATATGTATGCAAATTGAAGAAAGCACTGTATGGATTGAAACAAGCTCCTAGAGCTTGGTATGTAATGCTTGATAAGTACCTACAGGATCAAGGTTTTAAGAGAGGTTTTACTAATAATAATCTCTAGAATGAAATGGAAAGTGAGAATTTGTGGATTTTTATGGTATATGTTTTAGATAAAGGTAAAAACAGGTTTTGAAGGGACCTCAAAACCCTAAAACAAAGAAAGAAAGATGAAGCATTTACGACCACAGGCAAAACCTATAACCTACTAAAAAGAAGTATCATAAATAGGTTTTATATGGACCTAAAACCATTGGAAAGACCACAAGTCATTACCCAGGTTTTACATAGACCTGGCTACTCCATAGTCAAAAGATTACAAAAACTAGGAAACAAGACCAGATAACACGACCAACTAATAGAACCAGGCTATTCTTCCAGTTCTAAAATCATTTTCACTACTTCCTTACCTTTCACAGTAGTGTCCTAAATGGCAGTAGCTACCAACATGGCTCCCTCTTGCATAGCTTTCTTTCTTGAGCTCTATCTAGTCCTCTTGCTAGGCCCCTCCAAGGATTTGATCTCCTCATTAGCTCTTTTTCTAATATTAACAACTGCAGCACATATGTTGGATGTAACCTCCTCCATCTTCATTCTACTTTCCTTGATGAGTTCCCTTAGGTTGTCCTCATAGTCTTTGAGTTTAATGGAAATGTCTCTCATCTGTTGTTGATTTTTATGGTATATGTTGATGATATAATATTTGGAAGAAACATTGAAAAGATGACAAAATAATTTTATGATAATATGAAAATAGAATTTTAGATGTCCATGCTTACATAATTATCTTTTTTCTTAAGGTTGTAAATATTTTAGTCAGATAAAATAATTTTTATGTCTCAAAATAAATATGCCAAGTAAATATTGAAAAATTGGTTTTGAGGATTATGCACCAGTTGGCACACTAATGGCTATAGGGAATAAGGTGAGTAAGGATGAAGATTCACTTGTTACAAATCAATATTTTTATAGATCTATGGTAGGATGTCTTTTATATTTAACAACATCAAATCCAAACATCATGCATGTAGTGAGCATGGTTGTGAGATAACATGCAGTGTTCTGAAGAAGAGTCATGTTTAATTGGTGAAGAGAATATTTAGATTTGTCAAAGAGACATTGTATTATAGATTATGGTATCCCACAGGTAAATATTTCACTTTAGTTGCTTATATAGATTCAAATAGGGCAAGTTGTTTGGATTATAGAAAGAGTACAAGTGGAGGAGCTTTCTTCCTTGGTGATAGCTTAGTATCTTGGCTAAGAAAAAAATCATAACTTAGTATCACTTTCTATAGCTAAAGAAAAATATATTGCAGTGGTGTTTTGTTGTACTCAAGTACTTTGGATGCAGAAAAATTTAAAAGACATCAAGGTAAAATATGATGAACATATTTCTATTTTTTGTGACAACACAATTGCTATTAATATTTCTAAAAATCTAGTGATGCATTCAAGAACAAATCATATTCTTATTAGATATCACTTCTTGAGAGAGCAGGTTGTAGATCAATAGGTTAATTTGGAATATATCAATACTATAGAACATATTGTAGATATTTTCACAAAGGCACTTCCAAAGGACACATTCGAGTATCTATGAGAGAAGTTGGGAGTAATTTCTTTTACTTCTTACCATTGATGATCAACATTAGTTGATGAGGAGATAAGTGTTATCTCTAGGATAAACCCTTTTCCATTGATGTCAAAAGAGAAGTATAGAAACAAGTACAAGAACATGCATAGGATGTTATAGTAAGGGGGATTTATTTTATATTTTCTAGTTGGTAGTATATGCAGGTTAACATGTGCAATACAGGTTTTAAGATGTGGTAGTTTTAGTTTGAGGTTACCATCCATAACAAAGGGGGAGATTGTTGGAAATATTTTCATTTATTTCAAAGGTATAACATTAATGATTACAAAGTCCCCATAACATTTATTATCTAAAGGTGTTTTTAATGTTCATATTTTGGCTAATGTGTGTTGATATTTATTTAATATTAACTAATATATTTTTGGTTGCATATAGTCAAAAGAAGGCCCATAAATAAGTCAACGAGACATGAGGTAAAGAAAAAAGAGGGAAAGGATGCATTTTCCCATGAAGGGTCATCTTGAGGAATTCAAAGAGTCACCAAGTGAAGACAAAAGAGGAAGGGCACATTTTCTCATGAAGGGTCACCTTGAGGAATTTGAAAAGTCACCAAGATAAAGACAAAAGGGGAAAGAACACATTTTATTATGAAGGGTCACCATGTGAATTTTCAAATGAAAAGATATAAAGGGTCATGGAAATGTGGCACCATTTTGCATGAGGATTTAAGGGTCACAAAGAGTGAATTCCAAAGGTCATTTGGAAAGCTATAAAAGGAGGCTTGGGAATCCATTTGTAATATGTAAGAGTGTATGGTTTGTAATTATTTTATTTTAAGAAAAGAAGTGAGAATAGAAAGAGATATTATAGAGTTCTATAATTTATTGAGAAATTAACATTAAGAGATAGTTTTTTTTATACATAAGAGGGGTTGGTGCTCCTATGGGTTGGTGCTCACAAATAGTTGTTGTGTTGGTTCTTGACAAAGGGTTTGGTTCTCCTATAAGTTGGTGCTTGAAAACTTTATAATTTGGGTTGGTGCTCATTCATATACTTGAGATTTTTATTCATGGTTTTTTACCACATTGGATTTCTACATAAAAATGTGGTGAATGTTATTATTTCAATTTTATTACATATCTTGAATGTATGGTTAAGTGGAGTTTTATTAATTTAAAGTTTTATAAGATATATGATATACTAATTCACCCCCGCTCTCAGTATATCTCATGCTTAACATATTTTTAACTAGACATAGGGTATGGAAGGCCAAGAAGGCTATATAATAGCATGAATAGTATCCCTAAGACATATAAACACAAATCAAATTTCATTAAGCTTGTTAAATAAGGTTTAGTCTCAAAGTTGTAGTGTAGGCCTAGCTAAAGATCTATAGGTTTGTGCTTAATCTAGGAAGAGAACGTGTAATTTTTTAATTAAGTTTTTTTTTATGGTTTAAAAAGGTGTTAAATTTCATGGTATCATATCCAATATAGTATTAAAATCCTTTTAAGAGGAATAAAATATCAAAATAAGACTGTTAGTGTCACTAGCCCTCAATTGTTCTTAAACCCTAACCATGAGCCTATGGAGATGGTAGTCAATTTGAAGGATGAGATGGGGTAAATGAATAATTGAATAAATTAGGGTTTCTCCTACCCCATTTATAATTTTAGATATAAAACAAAAACTTTTCACCTTATCATTTAAAATCACCCTTCTCGAGCTCTCAACAGGCCTATATGGTCAAAAAGGGTCATCTTATTTTGATCAAAAGTTAACAATAAACATGGATGGAAGACAATACAATTAAGTGATGTTGAATAGGTATATGGAATTAAAATTATTGAATTTTTTTCTAATATTAAGTTCTATACCTTTATGAACTATCCTTAAGAACCTAAACATCCTTAAACCCTATTAAAACCACCTAAAGAGACATGATGGAGAAGGTTAGTCTTCTAAATGCTTATATGGATTGATACAACCTTTAAAATCATTATATGTTATATAAATAACCTTTTAAATTTATATAGTCACTATTTTGGCATGTGTAAGATACTATTGTACATAATTTGGCCTAGAAATAACTGTTGTAGGCCTAGAAATGCAAGTTTCTGGTGGCTTTTCATAAATATGGGTTAGAAGATGTTTATAAAGCATCATAACATGTTAAGTAAAAGGATATATATGAGATAATTCATGTGCATAAAATAATTTATCATAAAAAGA
The DNA here is from genome assembly GCA_037957365.1 of Torreya grandis. Classification (NCBI taxonomy): domain Eukaryota; kingdom Viridiplantae; phylum Streptophyta; class Pinopsida; order Cupressales; family Taxaceae; genus Torreya; species Torreya grandis. The sequence goes on along the minus strand of JARHVA010007656.1, from coordinate 157,209 downwards.
TATAAATTTGGATGACAAAAACATAGGAAATATTAATTATCTTATATTATTGAAGAATTAAGAACAACTAGTATTGCATATCCTAAAATAATATATTTAGAATAGTTTAGACAAAAAGTAGCCAAGAAATTACACAAAATAATGCATGCAAAGAACATAATAATAAATCACATAGGTAACCATAACCAAATATTCTCTATTAATCTCTTTTCAAAGTAGAACCCTCTTCTTCTTACAAATAAAAATATATAGAAACATTTCCAATCTATGATTGTTTGTCTTCTTCTCGTAATTGACACCAAAATTGGAGTCTCTTCATATTATATATTATTACAAGTCATGAAGATAAGATAAAATATACTATTTAATGACAAAATGAGTACATAATGCATGAATATCAGACAAATACCCTATATAGATTTATAATCTAAATTCTTTTACCAATACTTTCCTAGACTTAAAATGTTGTCTCATCCCGAGACAACATCATAGGATATTCCAAAAATGCACAAGTGACATAGAACTAAAGAAATGGTTGCACCAGTAAGAGTCATAGTAATCACTCAAGTTGTCATTTATGCTTTTCACCTCTTATACACTACTTAGCCTCCCTTTTGGGTTTTCAACTAAGTAGCATACGAAACTATCCACCTTTATGGGTTTTAAATAGGCTAGAATAACCATGTGTTTAACCTTTATGGGGTTTTAACTAACCTAGCCCTACCTATCTTACTAATTCTTCCCAAACACAAAATGTTATATATATATATATATATATTTTTAAGAATATGTGTAGTATTTCAATTTAAGGAAATGGTATGCACATAGATGAAGGTAAATAAGAAGAGTCCTTAGATTAGGATTGAGTAACATTGTGCCATGTGATGATTTTTTAGAGCTCTGAAGGCATCCTAGATGTAGGTGTATTTATAATCTATGAAACTAAGTTGGTGAAATGAGTTAGATCTATTTTGTATGCATTCTAATCCAACATCAATTCTTGTATTAGACATAGTAAGGTGTGCAATGTAACATGATAGCTAATGATTAGATTGAATTATACATCATTAGTTATGCTCAAGTCAGCCTTGGTATTATCAACCCTTGTGTAAATCTCTCCACTCAGCTTATCCATCTTATTTGCATGTCTTTGAGCTTGGAGGCTGATAAGGGAACTACACAATAGCTGACTCTACCAATTTAAAAGGTTATTTCACACATTATCACTGGTCATTAATGATTCCTAAAGTGATCCATCCTTCTCCTCCATAGTTGTTGTGTAACTCTCCATGGTTTTTTGGTTGTAGTGGCATTTTAAATATTCATACTATAACTAGCTAATGATTTATCTAATTGATATTTCTAATCCAATACACTACATACAACCTATTGAGATTGAAGTGTAGTGTTGTTGAGCATTACTTGGTATTATTCTAGTAGAGTTATGAGTATGTCAACCTTAGACTTAACATCTTGTCCTAAAGTTCCCATTATGAGGAGTTTTTGTGATATGCACTAGTATTTTGTCCACTCAGAGACAAGTGTCTGGAATTTACATTGGTCAGACATTACTTGGTACCTAATTAATCAAGTGACCAACTTAGGACAAGTACTCTAGATGAGCTTTGTATCTTTATGCAAGTGAGCCTTCAACTCAATATTATTAGCCTTATATTGATCAACCTCCTACTCTAAATAGGTAGCCTTATGTGCAATAGACTCTTGGAATACCACAACATCATCTAACTTCTTCTGTAATGGTAACCTAGAAACATTTAATGATGTTTCTTATTAAAATGGGAATGCTTCTAATGTTTCCATAGTAGTTAAATGATTAGGTAATTGCATGGTCATAAGTGGAAATGAGAAGGTGGTGTGTCAAGTACCCACATTTGGAACATCCCATAGCTAGACTCCTCCCAAAGGCAAATATAGTTGCTACTCAATTATTGTAGCTATGGATGTATCTTCTTGTTATATTGGATACTCTAACCCACCTGGTTATTATTGTTTAGGTACTTAATATTGATATTTTATAGCATCTTCTATAGTCTTTAGTTTCTACATAGCATCTTCATCTTATTTTCTCTTGGCTTACTCTGTTTCTTACCTATTGAGCTCTTCCTCTATAGCTTTCTTTTTCTCTTATTCTTCTTTTTTGTTGATTCTATACATGTTCTTCTTCCTTTTTCTATTCCTAAAGTAAAACATCCTTGTCTTGTTCGACCTTGGCTTATGATTGTGCTAATAGATTAGCCTGTGACTTAGATACACTCACACATTATTCTTATGATTGAGTCTATTATTTATGTAGGACTTCATCTTTCTCTTCTTTCTTCTTCAAATCTTCATTGACTTGATGTTGTGTGAGAATGGTATCATCCAGAGACTTCTTTTCCTATGCCTCTATATATTAGCATTTCTTTTCCTCTTATTCCCTATCCTTCATAGTGATTTTAACCTCTTTATTATTTTTCTCTTCATCTATCTTCTTCTGGTGTGCCTCTTGTACCTATTTTGCTACATCAATAATTTCTTATGCCTTCATAGCTTCCTAAATATCCTATTCTCATTTACCTTCTATGTATTAGGACTTTTACTTTCCCTAAATTTCCTCATCTTGATTATGCAATTTATTAGATGATTATTGTTAGGCTTGCTCCATATAGTGATTAATTTCTTCTATCAGACTTGTCATTCTACTGTGCAAGTTGTTTCTTCCAATGAAACCTATTTCTCTTTAGTTTTGAGATGATCTATCATTATCTCTTCAACCTTAGGGGATTTTTCTATGGTTGATGAATTACTCAGATAGATAATAGAGCTAGACATAGATTATTTATTATACCCCAAAATAACCATCCTACATTTAGGTGGTGGTGAAGTTGAGGAAGGAGAAGGTTACATTTCTTACATAGTGGTTGTCCTACCAAATGTGCATTCTTGAAGGGTAGGAAAAAACATAGCTTATTATTGTTATAGAGTTGTCAGTTATGTCATGGTAATGTCATAGAGGTGTCCTAATGATTGGATGAAGTTATTTTATAGCCTAAATGACAATGAAAAATTGTGCAAAGTGTTTGTCATAGTGTGTTTGATGTTGGATTGGTTGATCTCTAGAGTTTGACTAGTTAGAGATGTTTTAGGATGAGTATGTCAATTGGATCATATAAAATAGGTCCCAAAGATTATATATATACTTGAATATATTGTATGCATAATTGAAATTCATCTGATAGTCCATAGTTTTCATCTAGATAGTTTAGATCTAATGGTAGAGAATTTGAGTAGGTAGTTCACTGACATCACCATTACCACGTGTGGATGCATCAAGTGGATTTGGTCATATGTTTATGATCACATTTGTCCTTAGTTACTATGAACCATATCTTAGGTAATACATCAAAGTGAAGTCAAATATATGAAGGTGTAAAGTTGGTTTCTCAATCAGAATTCATTATTTTCCCATACTTAGCCAAATTTCCAATATAGCCAGAAAGAGCTGAGTAGGAAGTTTGATGATGTAATATCTCACACATGTGAAATTTTTAGGAGAAGGTGATCATATGGGTTTCTTTAGTTTTGAACCTAGTATTTTTTTTATAAATTTTAAATCATGCCATGAATTACATCAAAATGTATACATATGTAAAGTTGGTCTCCCAAACAAAATCTAGACATAGTTGGCTCTATGATAGAAGATTTTGAGAAGGCATTTTAATGGAAGAATATCTCACACATGTGAAGGTTTTATGAGTAGTGTGTCACATGGTTAGATTATCCTACATGAGGAGATCATCATGTCTAAATTTTAGATCATGAATTAAAGTACATAAGAAGTTACTAAGGTTAAAAAATGACTACTTGGGCATATTGAAATGAAAGGGTCCCCATACTTAGTCAATTTTGAAAGAGTTAAAGCTTAAACAAGATCGATGGTGCACATTAATCCAATAAGTCAAGAAGTAGTGAGATGATGATAGATTCACATTGTTTAACGACTGAGGAAGGGTATATGATTAATATCTAATGGAGAACATGCATTCATATAGATTGATCAAATGGTGAGCATTGAGTGTTAAAGACCTGGTTAATTTGTAATGATCAATAGAGCATATTGAGTTAACATTTCAAGATTTAATGAGATGAGGTCAAAGTGACAGAGGTTTAACATCTGAGCATTGGTACCTATGCATTAAATATCAAAATAAATAGATGATGTGTATTTGATCTAAGTTAAGAAGACACGAGATGTGAGCATTATGTTTGATGTTTAATTGTGACCGTTTCCATTTGAATATTTGAATTTGTTAAGGGAAAACCATTATATGGTCTTTGGGCCATATGTTTCAATAGAATAAGAATTTTATCATGTAGTAAAAATCAAAGTGATAGAGGACTCTAAGGCTTATCTAACCATATAGATTTCAAGATCTAGAAGTGTGTACAGATAAAGATATTAAGCTTCAAATTTAACTATGGTTTCATGATTGTTCTACAAGTGACCCAAAAAGATTAATTGAGCTTATGGAGACTTTTTTTTGGTGTTTCATGGTGACATTGGCTATTGAGAAGTGTTATAGACTCAATGAGGTTTCTATATAAATATTTTAGAGGTGTGATCAATCTATCTTAAGTATGAAGAATGCTTAAGAAGTTGACTATATGTTTGGTAATGGTTTTACTATGTATAAGGTCTTTGTTTGAGTTAATTGAGCATACACATAGGTGATAAAAGGTGATTATGATATTTTGAGGATGTCCTAGGGGAAATAAGAAGTGGACCCATATATTTAAAAGTGGTAATATTTTCTTATTTTGTTTGATGGTGTGCTAAATGGGTGAATAGGTCTTCATGAGACCTATAAGAGCTATAAGGGCCTTATTAAAAGTTGTAGTTGCTTAAGTGTGACCCATGTGAAATGAAGTAAGGGTGAATTCATGTATTGTGGCTGAATATGACTATTATGGACTTAATAATTCATGATTGTTCTATCTATAGTGAAACCAAATGTGTTAGGTTCTATATTTTGTGAGCAAGAGACTTATATGTGAGAGATCAGAGATATGCTTGTGTGTGTGTGTGTTTTGTGGAGAGAAGGAGGGGTAGAGTTCCCTAAGGATGATTTAAAGAGTAAAATAGATTGAGTACTATTTATATGACCTATAGGTCATGTTCCTTATGTCATAATAATACTCTTGTAATTTGAGGATATGTAAAGATCTTTGAATGTGCATATGAAGATAGTTTGAGTGTGTAAGACAAGATATCGTGGCATGCCTATGTAAGAGGCCTTTTTGATTAAGAGAGAGAGTTTATGTAGTTTTTAGTTAATCAAGAGGTCCATCATCAAGGGTTGAAAACATTAGTTTTAAGGCGGAAGGGTTAATATTAAGGAGGGTCTAAAGGACTTGATCTTCCTTAATGGTAATTGATCCTTGTGAAATAAGGTTTCACTAAAGACCTTTGATAAAAAGGACTTGATCAAGGTTGTAGGTTAGAAGGACTTGACCAAAGGTTATTGATCAGAAGGACTTGATTAGTCTCTTATTTGTGATCATCTTATATGATAGTATTCCATGTGTTTATAGGCTTGAGAGTGGGTTTTATTCCCTAATAAGGATTCCCATGTAGATCTTGTGTTGTGTACATGATATTTTATTATGTTTATTTTTCACTACTATGATTAATCTGTATAGTTCATGAATGATTATATTTAATGCTTAAGTATTTTCAAGGGTTTGGAAATTAAATTGGATTATTTTACACCACTAATTCACCCCCCCTTAGTGTATTGTACCTATAATAATTGGTATCAAAGATAGGTCCTTTGGTAAAATATTGAAAATTTAAAGGTGATCCAAGGTATAATGGATATTCATAATGTTCAAGGTGGTTTCTCTACTAAGAAAACACTTATGTTTAATGGATCCAATTATTATTTTTTGAATCTCAAAATGAGGACTTTTACTATGTCCCTAAGGTTTGAAGTAAGGCAATCTATTTTAGATGGTTATGTTTATCCTACTATTCCAAAATCTAGTGTTGTAGAAAAGAATATTTTTGAGAAAAATTCTAAGGTAATGAATGCCATCACTTATGGTATTATAGAAATAGAGTTCACCAAAGTAATTCATTGCACATTTTCCAAATAAATATGGGATAAATTGAAGACTATTTTTGAAGGAGATTCAAAGGTTAATATTGCTAAGTTGAAAACTCAGAGAAGGCAATTTGAAAGTCTTAAGATGAAATATGAAGATATCATGGCATCCTTTCTATAGAGAGTTGGATGAGATTGTGAATATCATCAAAGATCTTATAGATAATATTAAAGAGACTACTATTGTTCAAAAGGTATTAAGGTCTCTATCCCCCAAGTTTGATCCAAATATATCTATTATAGAAGAGATTCATGACCTTACTTGATTGAAGATGGATCAATTGCATAGTACCCATGCTACCTATGAGATTAGGAAGAATGATGATATAAAACCAAAGAAGGAAGAAACATTCAAAACTTAAATGAAGAATAATAAGTTTGAAGGTAATAAACTCAAGGAGGATGACATTCTTGATATAGATGAGGATAAACTAATTTTTTTCATTTCAAGAAAATTGAGAATAGGTTCAGGAAAGTATAAAGGTAAACTACCCGTCAAATGCTTCAATTGTGGTGAGATAGGATATTTTGATAATAAGTGACCTCATAAGTTTAAGAAGGATGATGATGAAGAGCATGATTAATATCATGATGATTTCAAGAGATCATTTAGGTTTGACAAAAGTAATAAGGGATTTAGAAGGTTTGATAACAAGAATAAGTACTTCAAGGACAAAAATAATCTCTATACCAAAAAAGATTGTAGATCATGAGATGAGAGTGAAGATAGTGACTCAAAATATGATCATGAAGATAATGGTCATACTAAAGATTAAGATATATTCATTGTTGAGGAAGGAATTTTCTCTAATAAAAAGGTGTTTACTTGGATTGATTTAGATGATGATGATGAGGTTGACTATGAGACTATATTGACTAATGCTCATGAAGAATTGAATATTAAAAATAAGATCAATAAGAAGATTAAATCTAAACTCAAGGAATTTTAGGACCAATTCAGTGTGTTTGAGGAAAGAATGGATAAAGATGCCAAGGAGCATGAAGATATGGTCAAACATCTCAGTTGTCAATTATAAATCCTATCTACAAGCTTAAAAGATAAAGAATATGAATGTGTAAGGTATGTAATTGAAAATGAGTGATTGAAATCTGAGTTATAAAAGATATCTAGTAAGGTAATGCCATTTTTTAGATTTGAAAAGAGATCAAGTGATCTAGACAACATTTTGAATGATCAAAAGCATGCAAGTGATGAGATTGGTCTTAGATACAAAAAAGAACCAGAGACTAAAACTCAAGACAAGATGAAGACTAATGTGAATAAGGTCAATTAACCTTTAAAGAAATTTTTCATACAAGGAAAGAAGATGTTGGTATAATGAAGACAAATTAGATCAGACAACCAAATGATATAAGGTATGAAAATTTCAATGGTTACTAATATACTTATAATCAATTTGGGCATAGATCTAGAGAATGTAGAAGACCTTTTAAGAATGAATTTGTTTGAAATTATGATGGGGGTCATCATTTAAAAGGTGTAAACATGGTTTTTTGTCTAAAATATCACGATTTATGACACTTGGGAACATTTTTTCCATTTAAGGTAAGACAAGCTGAGTTTCCTTACAGAGATATTGAATGTTATAGTTTTTATGAACTAGGATACATTTATATATTTTGTCCAAATTTGGTAAGGCAAAATGATATTTAAAAAAAAAGGTATAGTGTGCTTTAATTGTGAATAAAGAGGTCACTTTAATAGGTTCTACAAGTAAAGTTATACAAGTCTTAAAAGGTTTAATCATGCTCCAAAAATGTAGGGAAGAAGACAAGATAATACATGGAAACTAAAGGTGGTAAGTATGAGTCATGATGAGACTATACGTCCTAGTAATCTATTTTCCATGGTAGAGAATGCTTCTAAAGTTAAAGATTCCCAAGAGGTCTCATTGTCTACTCATGTTGAGAATGAAGAGACTAAGCTTAAGGAAAAGAGCAAGGTGTTGGTTAAAGCTAATTCTGAGGTATGTATGGATCTGAGTGAACATCCTACTATTATTGAACAAGTGTCTAATGATGAGGTTCCTAACTACAAGGAATATTATACAAATGAAAAGGTATTTCATGAATCTATGTTGTCTCTATCTATTAATAATACAATCATAGAAGAAAAGGATAATGTTGTAGTAGTTTAAGAACTTGTTTCTATAAATCCAAATAAGAAGAAGAAGAACTATAAGTATTGATTGATCAAGGAGGAGGAGGAATATGAGGAGTTGTATTTATTTTAGATCATTAAGGTATAGAGGGTGTCTCCATTTATGATTATTAAGAGATTCCTTTAAGTGGAGAATTAAGTTTTGTTATGGTATTATTGAGATGGTCTTCAAATACTAGAGTTGAGTGTTCTCAATTAGAACATGTATGTCTAGATGGAAAATATGTTGAGGTAATGTCATGATGTTGATAACTATATATGGAAGGAGTCTATAGGGTTAGATTGAAGGTTCCCAGATGGAAAAGGATATTTTGTGATTCATCAAGGTCCTAAAAATGGGTTATAATAATTCAAGGTTTATAATGGGGTGTAAGCTCAAATCTTTGTTTAGAAGTGTGTAGTGGTTTTCTCCAATTATACAAGAATTTTTAGAGGTGGATGTTGACTGGAAGGTGTTGTGTTGACTTTATTTGTTTTAAGATTATAAGATTTTGGGATCTTCTAGGGAAGTGGTCTACCTTATGAGTTGAGGTCTAAGGATTCTTAATATTTTTAATGGGTCAAATGGGTTATCAAATCAATCTCAATATATTTTTGAAGGTTTTTGGTTCTCAATTTTTTTTCAAATTAGAGGCCCAATTGAGTAGTAGGTTTATAAATAAAATATGTTATAGAGGATTATTTTATTATTGGAAATTGGTGTAATTGATGGGGAATATGAGAGTACTCTAGATATGAAGTTTCATGTCCTAAATATGTATCTACTAAAAGTTATGGGTTATACAAGTTCTAGGTAGGGCTATAAGGAGTCTAAGATAGGCCTAGTATTAATAAGAGTGATTTTATTAATTTTATCCAAAAAATAAAATCATGAATATTTCAAAGTGAGTTATTAAGTTAATTTATAACATGTTTCCTTTTTTATGAGTGGTATGGTGCTCTATTGGTGGTCATGGAAGTGTCTTACGAAAAAAGGTTGGTAAGCCTGCATGGTGGTTCTTCATGATGTGTGGAGATTTGAAGATGATCAAAAAGTACAATGGCTTAAAGAACTTAGGGAGATTCATTATCATATGTTTCTTGGTAAGTTCCATCAAATTTTAGTATTTTTTTATGTATTGTCTTCTTTGGTTTTAGTGCTTGGTTTAAGTGAGTGTTGGCATGGAGTAAGAGAAATTTGTCAAGATAAGTAGAAGAAGGATCAAGGTAAAGAGGAGTTTATATCATCTTTTTAAGATAATAATTTCATATTTATGATCTTTTCAGGTCCTCAAGACCAATTGGTGCCCACTTTGTCATTATGTCAAAGGGGGAGAAAGTTCTTATTATGGGAATGCTTGAAGAAAGAGAAGGTGAACTGTATATTGCTATATATGATGTTTGTTGACATCAATGAAAAAAATGGAGATTATTGGAGAGTTTTAAATGATGAAATTATGATTTTATGGATGTTTCCTAATGAGTGGATGAAGCTATTTGATATCTTTAGTGACAATGACAAAGTGTGTAATGTGTTTGTCCTAGTGTGCTTGATGTTGGCTTGGTTAATATCTAGAGTTTGACTAGTTATAGATGTTTATGGATGAGTAAGATGATTGAAACATGTGAAATAGGTAAATAATACATTATATTTTCTTATATATATTTTATTTGCATAAGTGGAATTCATTTGATAGTCCATAGTTTTCATCTAGACAGTTTGGGTCTAATGGCAAAAAATTTGAGTACGTAGTTTGTTGATGTCACCTTTGCCATGTATGGATGAGTTAAGGGGAATTATTAATATGGTTGTAATAAAATTATTCCCTAGTTATTATCTATCATATCTTAGGTCATGTATCATCAATTCATGATCAAAGATATGAGGGTGGAAAGTTGGCTTCTCAATCAAAATTAATTATTTTCCCACACTTAACCAAATTTGCAATATAGCCAAAAAGAACCCAATAAGTAGTTTGATGATGGAATATCTCACATATGTGAACATTTAGGGAGATGGTGATCATATGGGTTTACTAATTTTTGGACCTATTTTATTTTTTATAAATTTCATATCATACGATGAAGCACATCCAAAGATATGAATATGCAAAGTTGGTCTCTCAGACAAAATCTAGACATAGTTGGCTCTATGACAAAAGATTTTGAGAAGTCATTTGAATGGTGGTATATCTCACACTTGTGAAGTTTATAGGAGTATTGTGTCATACGATTGTATTATCCTATGTGATTATATAATCATTTGCAAATTTGAGGTCATGAATTGAAGCATAGAATAATTTATTAAGGTTGAAAAATGGCTACTTAGGCATAATGAAAGGGTCCCCATACTTGGTCAATTTTGAAAGAGTTAAATCATGAGCAAGATCAATGGTGCACATTACTCCAAAAATTCAAAAAAAATTGAGATTAGGATACATGAGCATTGTTTAATTAGTAATAAAAGGTATAGGATAAGGACCTAACAATGAGTAAGCATTCATACAAGTTGATTGAATGGTGAGAATTGATTTTTAAAGACTTTGTTAATCTGTAGAGATCGATAGATTATATTGAGTCAACATTTCAAGATTACATGAGATGAGTTGAAAGTGATAGAGTTTTAAAATTTTAGAACTAGAACTTATTAATTAAATTTCTAAAGAGATCAATGGTGCATATTTGATCTGATCAGAGGAGACACAAGATGTGAGAATTATGTTTAAAATTTAACTGTGATCATTCCTATTTGAATATTTGAATTTGATAAGGGAAAAAATAGTGTTTGGTCTTTGAGCCATATCTTTTGATAGAAGATGAATTTGTTCATTCATTAATAATCAAAGTGGTATAGGACTCTAAGATACATCTGACTATATGGATCTGGAGATCTATAAGTGTGTAGAAATAAAAATATTAAGCTTCAAAGTCAACTATGGTTTCATGCTTGTTTTGTAAGTGACTAAATAAGAGTAATTAAGATTATGTAGATGTTTTTTTGATGTTTTATGGTGGAATTATCTATTGAGGAGTGTTATAGACTCTATGAGGTTGTTCTATAAATATTTTGGAGGTGTGATCAATCTATCTTGAGTATGAAAAATGCTTTAGAAGTTCACTATATGTTTAGTAATGGTGTTCCTATATATAAGGTCTCTATTTGAGTTAATTAAGAATAAACAAAGGTGATAAAAGGTGACCATTGTCTTTCAAGGATGTATTTCAAGACATAAAGAATTGACCCATGTATTTGAAAGTTGTCCTATGTTATTATTTTGTTCTATGGTGTGCTAAATGGGTGAATAGGTCTCCATCAAACCTATAAGAGCTACAAGGGCCTTATTAGAATGTGTAGTTTATTAAGTGTGACATAGGTGAGATGCCTTAATGGTGAAGGCATGTATTATGACTTACAAGGATTATTATGGACTTAATAATTCATGATTTCTCTATATATATTGAGACTAAATGTGTAGGGTTCTAGATTTTGTGATCAAGAGACTTGTATCCGAGAGATTAGAGAGAGGTTTGTGTGTATATTATTTGTGGAGTGAAGGAGGGGTAGAGTGCCATGAGGATGAGTTGAAGAGAAAAATATAATGAGTATTATTTTGATGGCATAAAATTCATGTTCCTTATGCCATAATTTATCTTACTATTTGAGGATATGCAAAGAGCTCTGAATGTGCATATGAGGACAATTTGAGTGTGGAAGGAGAGAGTTTGTGCAATTGTTAGAAAATAAAGAGTTCCATCATCAAGTATTGAAGACATTATTTATAAAGTGTAAGGGTTATTATTAAGGAGTCTTTAAAGGACTTAATCTTCCTTAGGGATAGTTGCTCATTGTGAAACATGGTTTCACTAAAGACCTTTGATTAGAAGGACTTGATCAAGGTTCTAGGTCAGAAGGACTTGACCAAAAGTTCATAATAAAAAAGAATTGATTAGTCTCTTATTTTTGATAATCTTATAGGACAATAGTCCATATGTTTTTAGGCTTGAGAGTGTGTTTTATTCCCTAAGAGGGTTTTTGATGTAGATCTTGTGTTGTGTATGTGATCTTCCATTATGTTTATTTTTCACTACTATGAATGATCTATATGCTTCATGAATGATTACATTAAATGAATAAGTATTTTTAAGGGTTTGGAAATAAAATTGGATTGTTTTCCATCACTAATTCACCACCTCTTAGTGGATTATACCTCTAACACTTGTCAGCTTCTAAGTCTGCACACTAGAGGATCTTATGGACTTTTAAGTAGTGGAATAAATATATCAATGGTTGTGTAAGTGGTATAATGTTGTTTCTTAAATATTTGGACCATTATCTATATTTATTTAGCTTCTTTACGTAAAATATTGACAAAAATAAATGTAAGACATGGTGGTAGTTTCATTAAAATATTTGGAGGGACCTTCTTACATACTTAAACCATGTGCACTAGCTTCTAAAAGAAGAAATCCTTCCCTTCCTCCTCATAAAATTCATATTCCATATTTGCGATCATCACCTAGTAGACTTCCTACTCATCTATTCCAATATGAGGTAGGTCACATGATATTGTGATATAGGTCACCTTGGGGTCATCCATCTAAGTTGTTATACTCCTCATCTTTCATTTTAGTAGAGGTGATTGTGGTTTTTATATAGAGATATTATGCTTTCCTTTCTATTATTGTGAGTTTGTGGCTACTAGTTGTGGTTATGTTGAAGGAACTTCTACACTAGGTGGTATGGCCTAAAGTGGTGTGGCACACCTAGCTACATAGGATTTTTACTTAGAAAATTTGGATTGAGCCATGGCCATGGTAATAAAATATGGAAAGGGTCCAAATGGCAACCTAGGTAGTTCATATATGTGAATGAATATGACTTTTAGAAGTAATGTGACAACATCATGTTGTCTTAGGTACTATATGATGTTTGATGACACCCATGGATGTGTAGTAATGGGATCTAAGCACTCCTCCCACCATGTATTGAACTTGCCTTCATGAACTAGGGCACCATGATTAGGTATCCATATCAATTGAATTTTTTTATACTAGCTAGTAGTCAGTGTCAGGGTGAACCTCTCCTTTAGGGGACTTATATTAAGTGAAAGATAGAAAAAATATCAAGAACTAGTACTAGAAGTTCTAATTATAAGTCATGTGACATTTTTTTATATTTATAAGTAAATCTTATATAAAATACATTAGCCAGTTGATCTACTCATTACAATGGATCATGTGATGTGCAATGTCAACCACTCCTTTGGGGATTTTCTTAGTAGACTTGGTCATATTCTAGAATCTACATTTGATTTACTAAACCAAGATGTACACTAGTTCATCTTATATATCTTCAATTATAATTCCCTTAATCCCCAAACATATAAGTCTCTGACTTCTTGAAAGATAGGAGTCATTTTTATCTTGTATGGAGTAAGAGAATCACCTCATATAGACATTCCCAAAGCTCTAGACATTACTTGGGTGTTGATGATGATGGTGGTATCAAGGCCAATGTAAATATTTCCCTCATTATAGTAGTCAAGAAGGGTTTACACAATCTCTCGCAAATCATTGAAGGTGGGCATCCAAAGGAAGAACTCAATATATGTGTTCTAGAATAGATGTGGGGCTATAAGAGTAAGTGGTTATGAAATATTTACAAGATCTTGTTGGAAGAGTTTTTGTTATACTTCTTAAAGGTAATCAAATAACTCTAGATTAGTATATTTGGTCTATTGCAGTGTAAGATCAATTCCTATAGCTTCCTTATGAGCATCCTTCAAGATTTTGATGAACTATAAATGATCCATGGTATTTGAATATTGAAATTGAGAACCATTTTAATTTCTATGTTGTATAAATTAGCTTAGATCTATAAATTTAGATCATAAAATGTTTAAAAGAATTAAATGTAGACTTGGTTCATAATTTTATGCCTTTATAGATTTTGTACCTATTTATTTCTACATAAATGTCATGTTGAAATGTCTCTTTGATATTAGTGTGAATGCTAATGTGGAAAATCTCATCCAATGTAAAAGTAAAGGTAGTTAGTCATTGGCACATGCATCAAGATACATCATTATATTCATAGTTGTTTATAATAAAGTATGTAATGTTGATGTTGATCAACTATCTATTTAGTGAATATTAGATCAATTGATCCTAGGCTCTAGCATTAACTTCTTGGGGATGATTGTTATATGGTTGAGATCTTGGTTGATGTGACATGAACATAAATTTATTGGAATTAATTTCATTCTTTAAATCATACTAAAATCAATAATGGGGCACTTGAATTATTTTATGCATGGGTGTCTCACACTATACTTGTTATCCTAGTTCTAAAATCTAGTGAAGAGATCATCAACAAACACACACATGCACACACATAAAAATAAACACACAAGAAATCATATATAAATGGTAAATCCTAACCTATTCAGTGGTACTCAACACCCACTAATTTGGTAGAAAGAGATAAATTAATACTATTGGTGGTAAGATTACAACTTATAGCCATTTACCTATCTTAATAAAACATTTACCTATGGATCTCTCAAAATAATGGTTCCTTATTATAATATTTCATATATAATAGGAGGCCCTTTCCACCTGATCTATAATTTACCCATAAATTCTCAAAAGTGAATATCATATAGCAAAACTGGTTGATCTTTGTGAAATTGCTTATATTGTAGGTTCTTATCATGCCATACCTTTTGGCTCTACTTATGAACTTCTTATATCCCGGATTGTTTGTATCGATACTCATCCATCCTATTCAATTATATAATTCTATTTGTGATAGACTCATGATATGATATTCTCATTACCATTACAATTCATAGACTGGGTACTAAGTATTCCATAGGCATTACTAATTCAAGCCCATGAACCAACTAAAATAGAGTAAAACCTATAACCCTCTTATTATATGTCTGATAAGCCCAAAGAATAGAAAGAATGAGTTATTCCCAATTATCCCTTTTGACATCATATTTATTTATAAACAACTTTACCAGTACTTTATTAGAATCCTAAGCTTGTTCATTAGATTGTGGATGGTACATAGTACTTTTATGATGGGAAATCATGAATTCATTAGTAAGAGAATTGATAGTATTTTTTAAGAAGTCTTTTCCTAAATCATTGATGAGATTGATGGGGCTTCCAAAACATGTGATAATATTATTTTAAATAATTTTTTTTGAGTCTTTCACCCCATAACTAGGATTCACAACATCTTCAACCCATTTGGAAAAGTAATTGGTCACAATGATAATATACCAAGCTTTGTTGTATTTACTAGATGGATTGATAGGTCATACAAAATTGATGGCCCATTATTCAAAAGTTTATTAAACTAAAAAATAATATAAAGTAATTTCATCCTTCTGGTTTGGATTACCCATTCATTGACATATGTCACAATGTTTTGCCACTCTATGGTCATCTTAAAAATGGTTTGGCCACCATAGTCCACTCTATAAAAGTTTTTATGTAGTAACTTCTATATAAAAATAACCTCTTACTATTCTTTGGTGTGCTTCATATAAGATATATGGGCATTCATGTTCCAAAACTATCCTATGTAGTACTGTATCCTTCCCCAAATGATACAAGATCCCATTTATAATAGTATATGACAAAAATCTAGTGATAAACTCTTTCTTGTCTCTTTCTTGGTAGTGCATACGGAATAACCCTTATTATATGAAATTAGTAAATGATTTAAAATTCTTGGGGATTATAAAAACTTGAAATAGATGGACATTAGAAGAATATTCCTATAGTTATTATCTCTTCCCCAATCCTGATGTGACTGAGATGATCTAGCCTAATGCTTTCTTTGCATGGTTTAACACTGATGTGAAATTGAAATTATTGAAAGTGCATCAACCATATTGAAATTCATCCTCTAAGCATAAACCTATTGATGAGGTAGCATAAACCTTGATGATCTACCAAAAATTCAAATGGTGTCGCAAGAAGATAATGTTATAATTTTTTTAGTGAAAATATTATAAATAGTTATTATCTTTCATTTATCATGTAATTATTTTTTACATCAGATAAATTTTGGCTTGTAAAATATATAGGGTAGTCTAGTCCACCATCTCCTGGATACATAAGCACAACACTAGCTACAATACCATATGCATTAATGTGCACATAAAATGGCTTACTCTAATATAGAAAG
The DNA here is from genome assembly GCA_037957365.1 of Torreya grandis. Lineage (NCBI taxonomy): Eukaryota > Viridiplantae > Streptophyta > Pinopsida > Cupressales > Taxaceae > Torreya > Torreya grandis. The sequence goes on along the minus strand of JARHVA010007656.1, from coordinate 140,678 downwards.
GTGAGAATATGTGTAGTGACCAATCTCTGCTTTAGTTCTATGAAAGCTACTTGACACTCAGAAGTCTAGACAAACTTTGTATGTTTACATAAAAAATACTCTAATAGGGATGAAATGGCTACATATTCCTTGATAAAATTTTGATAGTAAATTGTGTGGTCAAGAAAGGATCATAATTCCATGGATTTAACTGGTGGAGGGATACTAATAATGACTATAATTTTTGTCTTGGTGTACCAAAATCCCTTCACTACACACCATATATCCTAGCTAGACACCAAAAGGTGAAAAAGATAAACACTTTTTCAAATTTAGGGCAATGTGTAGATCTCAATAATGTTCTATAATGAGTCAAAACTTGGATAAGTGATCTATAATAAAGATTAGACTATCATATCATCTAGATATACTTCTAAGAAGTCATGAATGAAATCCTTCAAGGCAATCACCACTACTCTAGAGAAAATTATAGGTGCATTATTAAGGCCAAAAGGCATTACCTTATATGCAACATATCATCTTTCCATGATTTTTTTTGTTTTTTATCTATCTTTTTCTATGATGGGTATTTCATGATATCCACTTAATCCATCTATGAAAGAGTAAACTTCATGAGCTATGACAGATTCTAAAACTTCATCTATGAAAGGAATAAAAAATGGATCATTCACACATGCATCATTAAAAAATTTATAGTCACCAAATACTCTCATCTCCCCTATTTTCTTAGGGTGCATTACCATGGGACTATCCTAATATACCTTCTCTATAGGATATATTATACCTACTTCCTACATTCTATCCAGTTCAACCTTCACATTCAATTTCATGTTTGGATTCAACTTGTATGACCTTTTATTTATGGGTCATGTGCACTCCTTGAGTTTTATATGCATTTAACCTATGGAAGGATCTAATCCTATGAATTATAATTTTTTTTTAGGAAACACTCTTGATATTCTTGCAAGAGTTTCATAGTTTCTAAAACTTTAGATTCAGTCCAATAGTCACCTATATGTGTCAGTTGATGAATCTCCTAACTTCTGATGTCTTCCACATGATTTTTAATAGGTAGATAATAAATATTTAAATTTTCTTTAGAACCATATTATCATAACATTTTTTTCCCTTTCTATTCTAGAATATATATGTCATGCAACTTATCTTGTTCAGTAGATCATGTGATTGGATATTTTAATGGTTATACTGGCCATTTAGGTTCAAATAAATATGCCAAATCAAAATCACCATCAATATATGAATATTTTGTTTACTCCTCTTCATCCTTTATTTAGTGGCACAAATTTATAACATATTGTTCTTCTATCTTGGTAGTTTTATATCTTTGTAGTGTTACATTTAGATCACATGCTGCATTCTTCTCCACAGTTAACTCTATCATGGTGATTAAATCCTCTATGCACCGATGGTATATGAAATGATTTATTTTTAATAGCATATTATGAACCATAAGATTCTCATATTCAAACACAAAAGTCTATATGAAGTTGTTCTCTACTTGTACCCAATGCTTTATCTCCCTCCTACATTCTTGATGCATATACCAAGATGATGTTAAAGGGGCAAGTCTATAATGAAATTTATGAAACTATTACTTAGGTACAATAAAATATTAATTCAAAACTTCAACACATTTGTGGATATATATTTTAGGGCACTCACCTTCCTAAAATTAAGGCCAATTACATTTTATTACGTATGGTAGTTTAAATATCCTAATCATAAGTTTTCATGCATCATCCAAATTGAGTTGATCATCTCTTTCAATTATCCACAATGTTGTTACAACTCTCTTCAAAGCATAATTTAAGGCACTAAGACATTGACTAATTATAAGCACATAAAATTGTAATCATGTAATGGATTGATTGATATCCTTCGTTATATAGTATAAAAGAAGTCATCTTTTCCTAAAGAAGACCATTTTGATAGGTCTAAGTTCATTATCACCATGAGCGCAATTGAGTAGATGCATATCAGAGTCTACACTTATAGATAAAGCTATTTAACAAATAAAGGTGCCTTCTCTAGTTAGCTCTATATAATCCTACATATGATCATTTGATTAATAGAGAAAATCAAATTTTGAGTAGGGGACTTAATGGACATGGATACACAATCTTCTATGACAAATTGAAGTTCTAATGATTGAGTAACTACTAGTTTTATATTCCATTGTTTAGAAGTCTTCAACTATTGAGTGAATACTACACTTGAGGTTTATTATGCTCATACACAAAATTGAATTTTGCTACATGAAAAGATTTCAAGTTATCCTCAAAGTTTACCTTCATCAAATTAGTTTATTTTGTAACATGAAGAGAGTTTAGTTTAGCTGTAATGATGTAGGGTTTATGTGAATTATGTAAATAAGTGACTACAATCTTATCTCCCTAATGCACCTCTAGCTAATTTTTCATAGTAGTAATAGTCATCTGACCATTATATTCCCATGTTTTGCTAATAAACATAGGGTAATGTGCTCAAACTATCTTCATATCGATGAATTCAAAGGTACCTCATAGGCTTAGTTATATGACTTTGATCTCAATGTCTTCTAATCAGCCAATGGGTTTAACTCTTCCATAGTCTACTAATTTCAAAATCACTAGGATGTAATTGAGAACTAGTCATCCAATCACCTCCCATGTAGACTTGGTAGTCATTTTAACCATGTTTCCAAAATCAAAGACACCATTTGGTATTTCATATCCTATAAATTCAATGTTGATTTGTGTATCTACATCCCATGGCTTCTTTTTTTTACATACTAAACAATGTTTTCTATCTTATGTTGCCATTACTATGCACATTCTAGTAAATTATGTAACAAATCTATAATTTTCTAAAAATTATTCATTACACAGTGTACTTAGCAACATCAATAAATTTATTGATGTAGGAACAACTCCATTTTAGTTCTTAATGCACACAATCTGACCATAGTTTTGGGTATCTATTACTATAACATCTCCTTCAGTAGTGGATTGGTGTTGAATATTATTTAATATCTATGAAACTTCATACATAAACCAATTTTCTATAGCTAGGTATTCGTATTTATCCTATTTTAGTTATTATATTCCCTGGTCCTGATTCATTTTGAGAGGAGACAATCCTTTCTCTGTGTGTTGGTGTCTTGTAACAACAATAAAAAATGCATTCTAATTTTCTATTCATTCACCATATTAAAATTATTGACAGCATTTTATTTTATTTACTATTCTAAAATAGGATAGCCTTCTATCTTGTGATACTCATATACCCTATAAAAGGTGCAATAAGATTGTATTGAGGGATTCATAAGACAATTGCATTGCACATGATTATGCTTTCCACATAAATAACATTGGAAAGGATGGTGTTGATAATTATTTCATCTACCACCTTGATAAACCCCTTTATATCCACCCCTAGATCTTCCTTTGTTCAATTGATAACCTCCTCTATAACCTCCTTATTTCTATGTTATATTTTAATGTTGATGTTGTTAGGTATTATTTCCAATCCCAAATTGTTGTTGCAAAACTATTGAAGTCGAACTAGTTTGCTACTACTACATCACTGTTGTATTCTAAGGTGTTGATTATTAGTATTATGATGATGCTGGTGTTAAACCTAATAAAAGAGGGGTCTATCTAGATAGAATTTGAGGCTAGTAATGAGGTAAACTTGGAATCCATTATAAACCTACTTGGTTGGCACAACTCTTATCAATCTCTAGGCCTATAATCATCTATTTCATTGAGGATACTTAATATGTAGTGATGGTGAATACATTATTTGTAATATACTATTTGAGTCCTTGCAAATCCCTAAAATTATTTTCATCATTATTATGAAATTTAAAAATAATATAATGTAAATTTTGTGGGCTTATTACATACTACTTCAAGAGATGTCACTGCATTATTACATGTGCTACTACTCTACATATTTCATAGAATAGGACAATTTCTCCTATGATGTCCTTTTACAAACTTCATGTACCATAGATTTAGCTTAGGTTTATCTTCTTCATGATATTATTCCATAATTTTCATAAAATCTTGAAATGTATTTTCAATCTTAGAACCTATTATGGGAGCTTCCCCATCATCTTTAACATCTACCTTAGTAACATATTGAGTCTATGTTATAGAAAACCTAATCCTAGAGCATAGTCCTTCAAAAAACCACACAACTTAATCTTTATCTCCTAAGGAAAAATCCACCTTATTCATAATATATGAGATCCTATGATCATAATCATAGATTGATTATCCCAACTTCTACCTAATCTCCTTTAGGTCTTGAATCACCTAACTTATAGATTCTTTATTTTAAATTGTGTAAGGAGCCACTCCTTAACTTATTGAATATTTTCTTAAGAGATATCTATATGGTATATAAATTTAATTTCTCTTCTATTTAATTCCCTAATTAATTTTAACTTATTTATAGCCTCATTAGTAATACCCTTAGCTTACCATCTCATCTCACATGATAGTAAATACTACTCAAGGTTTGCAAACCCATCATATGTCAACAAATTGATAAATGCCCTTGAAGCACCCATATTATAAATTATTGTTAAATGGATATACTACACAACTATTATAGCGTGAGGCTACATTTTATATTATCTTTCATGTGTATAAATAATATTTCCCTTCACATTAGGTGAGTTTTTCTATGCACTCTACATTTATGTATTTTATGCTTTTATCTGCTCGATTTTAATGATCCCTATGAGCTTTAAAGCCTTGATAATTGAGTTTTTTTAAATTTTATTACCCCATAAATTCACTTTTTATAAAAATTAACCTTCCAAACTAATATCTGCTTATCCTTCTAGTTGAAAACTTCTACTATAATATAATGCATTAGGTTTCATGGATGTGTACTCTTCCAATGAATGATTTTTTCCTATGACTTCTCCTTCAAAGCATGAACCTATGATTAATATTTGAATTTATACTAATTATTTGATTCCTACTTCATGTACTTGTTTTGTTAATGCTCATTCTTGTATCTACACACTACATCTATCATCTAACTGATCTACCTCTACACTATTCTCATCTTCATATTTGAACATCTCTTCTTCCTCTCATTCTTCATCACTTCTTTCTTTCTATCAGCATTCATATTATTCTTTCATCTCATATTTATTCATATCTTCATTCTCATTCATCACTTCTTCTTACTCATTCATAAACTATTTTACTGCCACTCTTAACTCTACTCACAACTACCTAGGTATTTTTTATTTACACCATATATTCTATTATCATAGCTCATATTTTGAATCCACTCTTCTTTTGATTCTTCTTTCCTCATGTCTCCATTATATATTCAATTCCAAACATTATCTACTCATATAATAATTATTTTTTATTATGTTGCACACACCCCCATATGTCCAAAATGACTACTCCATATCAGCTAGAGTAGGCACCATGGCCTTGTCCACAATGAACATCTTTACTAAGATAGGTAGTCCTTATAAAAATTTACCTCAAATTCTTCTAATGAATAAGTCCTACATATATTCAAAAGTTATGTATACTTTCACAACAAACTCAATTATATATTCATCTAATATATTAGTTACATAATGATCTATTATTCTTATCTAGTCAGTTTTGGATCTCTGAAATTATTCTAAATTTTATTTAGTCTTGATTATATTTTATTATGTCCTTGGTTTAAAACAATAATATTACAATCATGTTATCTAGTTAGCTAGAAATTCAAGCAAGTCATATTAGAAAATTTGAGAATTATCTCCATAAATATGTTCTCAAATGATCTCCTAAATGGTAAGGCTAGTCCTTTTTTATTCTTCTTATGAAAAATTACATATCCTTTGGTCCAACCATACCTCATTGTCTCTCTACCCTAGTAACCATATTATCATAATTTACTCTAAAAGGAGTATCCATACTCACCACACCTTTATTATCATAGGTTATTGAAGAATTATAACATTCTAAGGATGAGGATATATATGAGATACTTCATGTACACATAATAGTTTACCATATAACAATAAGAATTTAAATTAAAAAAACATAAGAAGCATTAATTGTTATATATTATTGAAGAATTAAGAACAACTAGTATTCCGTAGACTAAAATAATACATTCAAAAATAGTTTACATAAAAATTAGCCAAAACATTAAACACAATAATGTATTCAAGGAACATATTAATAAATCACATAGGTAACCATAACCATATATTCTTTGTTAATCTCTTCTTAAAGTGGAACCCTCTTCTTATTAAAAATAAAAGTATATATAGCCATTTCCAATCTATGAGTTTTCATCTTCTTCTTGTACTTGACAAAAAAAGTGGAGTCTCTTCATATTATATCCTATTACAAGTCATGAAGATAAGACAAATTAAACTATACAAAAATAAAATGAGTACATATTGCATGAATATTGTACAAATATCATGTAAAACTTTATAATTTGCATTCTTCTACCAACAATTTGACTAGATGAGACCTATGGAGTACCTTAGAATCATCCATGACAATAATAATGTAGGGTAAGATGCTTCTAAAGACTCATGAATAATGTCCATATTGATTGCACCACAATTTGGAGGCTTTAAGACACCTAGTGGTAAGTAATATGCCATCAAGGGCTCATAATAGACCTAATACACCTATCTATCAGTCTTGGAGATTATTTTAAACTTGAAAAGGGGTGAAATGACTCCATATAGGGTTATTAAGAGGTGTTCAAGTTTTTATATTAGTCCTTAATTAAAGTGATAGGCCTAAGATAGAAAGAGAGACTTGCCATTGTGATCTTCTATTGAATCAAGCAAGCTTTTCAATAAAATACAGATCCTTATCAATTAGAATAAGCTTGAATCCTTAACCTCAACCTCACCAAGCTGAGAGATACATTGAAGTGGGCTAAAAATATATGTGTATATTTCAATAATCATGTTCTATATTTCTACATGTCAATATACAAGCTCGTAACTCCTTCTAGACCAAGAATGGGTAGTTTCAAACGAGGTTAATGAGTCATACTAGAAGGTGAAGAGTCACTCTACGCCAGCCTTGATAAATAAGAACATTAGATCAAGTACACACATGTTGATATAAGACTTCAAAACTACCTACTTGCATATTTTCTTGCTTTTAACTTGTCCTCATGAGATGACACTTGTCATATGTAAATCTTACACCTCTCCTCTTTCTCATTCTAATATTCTTCTATATATATACCTAATTTTTTAATTGTAATGGATCCTCCATTTTAAGTATGGAAAATCCCTTCTCCTTTTTAAATTCATTGAAATAATAGACAAGATGGTTTTACCTTATCTTATGATTATATTTTAGTGTTTATGCATGAATGATTGATCTTGTCTAGTGTTTGTTTAGTTCTTATTGACATGCTATCTCATTCTCTCACCTATGTGTAGTTTTAACTCACTCTTTCAAGTCATATGAAGTGTCTAAGTGGTTTTGTGAAGGTTAAGTGAGGAAAACTTCCATTAGTGTCTTATAGACCTCTTTGAAGTTATCCCTTCTTGCCTAATCATCATCTTCCAACTTCATATTTAAATATATATGTAAGAGGAACATATTAGGAGTAGTCTATGAATAGATTAGTTCTTTTTTCATTGTACATTTGCATATGTGTGCTAGTGGTCAAAAAATTTGTACATCACATCCCTAGTTTAGTTTGCCTTCAATTCTCTCTATCCCTTTTCCATTGTAAGTTAGTAGGCCTAGTTTGTATTTATTATGTGATAAATAAATGGAGATAGCCCTATATAGAAGTTAAATACATTATTTAGGTCACCCACAACCTAAGATTGTTCCCATGCTATCACTTATGTGATGAGGCTTGAATAACTTTCTCAATGGATGTAACTTTTGATCATAACATACATTGATAAATTTTAAGGACTAAGACAAAAATTATCTTGAATTAAGATTAAATAATTTAAAATTGGTATTAAAACTCTTTCATCTCCAAACTGATAATTAATAATGCTTGAATAGATTATATTTTCTAGAACTATGAATGACATAGCCAAGCATCAATTATCAATTAAAATTATTATTGCAATCATAAAACAAGAATAATACAAGAGCATAAAACTTTTGAAGATAAAGTAATATGAATCCAAGATAATTATAATTATACCATCCAATTTTTTTGTCAAAAATAATCCACACTACCAATATGAATTCACTCAGATAGAAAAACACAAGTCTATCAAAAAATATAATTAAATTCAATAAGATCTTATGACCTTAATAAACCTTTAGGTATATTGACTACTTTAATAAACCAATGCATATAACCTTTATAATTTTGAATGTATGATTAAAAAATTTATGAATTAGATTTAAGTGAGAATGAATTCAAATTTTCATTTTCATTTTAGTTTTTTATTTAGTTTCAAACATGAATGAGCATTAAACAAATGTTTTCAAATTAAAACCATACCCAAATCATAATTTTACTAGAACTACATCTTCTGCAACAATATTAAGTTTGTGATTACTTTGTAATGTCAAGGGTTTTTATTAGTTAAAAAAAGTCACAATTATTCTTTCTTTCAAAATGAATCGCAAAAAGAACTTAACATTTTTTAGATATTGATAATAATAATTTGCATTGAAACCACTATGAATTGTAACATAACCATATTTATATCATAAAGAATAGTTACATATTTTTTCCATGAGTACTATAGTGTGTAATGGCTTAATAAATAAGTAGAAAATAGGAAACAAAGATCTTATAGTCATTAGATCAAAGGCTCAGTTCTAGTTTACAATATTAAAAATTATTGATTAGATGTGAATTAAACCTAGGTGACTCATGAATCATTGACACTAAAATATAATGCATAATTTATTCTCAAAATATTAAAATTTAATATACCAACTAAAATACATCTTTAAATAAATTATTCTACACAAAAAACAATAAATTATTTTTATGAAAAAAGACCCCATCAATATGGTGGTATGTATACCTACCCCATTCATAAATTTGGAGTTTTAATAATCCACTAAACATAGACCAAAAGCATAAAATAAAATGAGATAAAGGTTAAATAATTATATGCAATAAATATAACAAAATTTAGTCTACAAATAGATAAGCTTGCAATAAATTGTCAAATAACAACTAAAATGACTCCATGACTACATATCATGTTCCTTATTTCATTTAAATTGTATATAAGGGTGAGGTAACCTTATATACCTACCCAAAAGGGTTTTACAATAATATATACCATATCCATAATGATCATGCTCAAATTTGGGTAGATGGCACTTATTCAAAACATGGTAGAGTTTTAAAGAATGGTGTGATGGAGAGTTAAAAATTTCTATATGTTTTTGTGAGTTATTATGGGTCTTTCCATGAAACCCCAAAATTAATCTAAGTTCTTGAGAATAAATAAAATATTAGACCTTTAAATAAGATTTGAGACAAATAAGAAAAATAACTTATTCAAAACATCTATGACTAGTAGATGAAACTTCACTTTATTTTCTTTTTTCTTTTTCACACTTTTCTCTTTTCTCCTTTATCACTATGTATATTTTTATTAAAAATTCATTGACCATAATAAAATATTGTGCACAAGTATATGTATACCAAGAGAATTAATGATTACTTAAATATGTTACAAAAATAACTATACAAACCACTATAATAATAGTTGATACACATGTTTGAAATAGAAACCCTAGGTTTCCTTATTTTTTATCACTATCTAGCTTTCATTTAACTCAAAAATTCCAATTGATTGCAATTTTATTATTATTCCATGAAATGAGAAATTCTAGTCATTATTTTAATTATTAATTTATCCAACACCAAGTCAAATTCAAAGCTTTAGAGTTTGATGCCCATGAATCCATCATTAGTGAAAAGAAGATACAATTTATGATCAAGTTATGATAGATATTAAAATTAAGCCCCATATACTCTAAATATCATTTTTTACCTAAGGAATCAATTTTATGTTATGATAAAAATATATATATTAAAGCATCAAAACCAATTTAAAGGATTTCAAATAAAAATTTCCATTTTTTTCAAACTCATGTTTCTCAATAGAATAATCAAATGATCTTTCAAAATAACAATAAAAATAAACACAATAATAACAATTTTACATAAATTAATTAAGGCTACTTATAAAAATAACAAAACACTCACAACATTAGTTTGATATAGTACAAAACATCATAAAGGGCATGGTGGACAAGTTAATCATTCTCATTCATTAAGATTTATTCTCATTTACATGTATGAAGCTATTATGAGAGTTATGTGGTTACTTCATGCCCAAACATAGCTTAAATATCAATTATTAATTATAATCATAGAGTGATATTATTATTACTAAATCTAATGATAATCATAAAATGTTAATTAGATGCAATATATGTAGCTATAATATAAATTGAAAACTCAAATATGAAGCTCCTATGATAAGTATAGTTCCAAACACATTCCAAATATCATAAATAGTAAAACATCTTATTAAAATAGTTTATTGACCAAATTATTTAACATATTCCCAAACATGATATGGCATAACTATCCCAAATAATACTTACGAGAATAAATGTGAGTGAAAGAAAATTTTATGAATGTAATATATGTTTTAGGAATTAATCATGGCCCATATAAATATGGATCCAATACCTAAAATTAACCCTCAAGTATAATCATATGGTATCAACCAAGTAAATATAGTTATAAGATGTTTACTAAAATAGTACGGTATCAATCATATTTTTATAGTATAAGTGTTATAAGATAGACTCATAACTATATCAAACTATTTGATACATTATAGGGAATGAAAATTAGGATATGGGTAATCTATAAATAATGGATGGAAAGTAGAAAGATATGTAATAAAAATACATACATGTAATAGGTTAGAATAATATTAGTGATGGTGTAACATCATAATTTAATAAAATATGTCATAAATTACCATGGGCGAATCCCATCACATTGTTTGTGTATCCTTTAAGGTATGCATTCAAGTAGATCTATGTGTTTGAAATCCCCTATAAGATAAATCATCAATAAATTTATAAGAGTGAGAATATTAGGTTTACACATATTCCTCAAACAAATTTCATCATGTGTCAAAATAGTGTAATGTGGGATGATGCTTTGGGATATATACATGGTAACACAAAAGAGAGTATAACTAAAAATAAATATTGAAACAAATGATAATAAATAAATAAATAAATAAAAGTACCATTTACATATCTTTAATTACATTTTTAAGAATTAATGCATGAAAATACCATACTCTCAATCATGAAGGGCACATTAATTACATTTGAGAAACCATAAGGATACAAGGCAAAAAATAGATAGAATTAATGTGCATGTATACATGACAATAAATAAATGGATTTAAAAATTAAAAAATCTTAGGAATGATTGAAATTTTGGAAAGTCAATATTGATAAGGATAGGTTATAAAAAAATCCAAATAAAGAGATAAAAATAATGGAAAAATAGTCCACTAAAATGCCAAGGTTACTTACGATGAAAAAGACAAAAAAATGCATCCAAATTAATATAAGTAACAATACAAATAAAATAAAATTATTGGAGATATATTATATTATAAAAACATCAATGCAAGAGAATTCAAAAAATAAATTCAAAAAATGATGTGAAAAACATAGAAATGAGACTAAATGGTCTGCAAACAAATGAAACATGAAATCTTGAAAAGGAGAAATAAGACCAAACATCCCTTAAAAAGTGAATCAAAATCTCAATGAACAAAACATAGCTAAGATAAATCATAGAGAGATAAGGAAATGACAACATCTCAAAATAACTCAAATATGAAAATTATTATCTAAACATAGAAAGGCTACAATTGTTATTTTTATACCATGTCTAAAAGAGATCAATAATAGGAGATAAAGAAATAGGGGGATATTTCATTAAAAATAATTCATGTTAAGGGGGAAATAATTGAGGGAGGTAAATTAGGGAACCAACAAGGTGAAAACATATAGTTTACTAGAAACAAGACACTCAAATCATATTGGAAAGATTAAGAGTCTCCAACATTAATGACCCTAGAGAACCTTTCCTAGTAAACATAAGCTTAGGATACCTAGTGAAGTATATATATCATCCCATGAATAATAACATTCATATAAAAAATAAAAGGATGTTACCTTCCCAAAACATGTTCCCCACTCATCAAGATGCCTTACATAGTCATCAATCTATTGTATAGATTGGGTTATTGTATGATAAATTAGGTGGTATTGGAATATTATAAGATATGATATGATATAATGAGACATCCTACCTTAAAATACTATTTTATTACACCTTAATGAACCTGACTCTATAATAAGGCCAAATGTGGAGTTTGATTTTGAATATAGTAGGAGATCACATCTTTTGGCTTGATCTAAATTTTAAGAATATTTTTTCTTCTAACATTACCTTTTTTCATCATATGTATGTTAACTCTTTAGATTTTTATATTTTCCCCCTCCATAAAGATTTTAAAAACCAAACATGGGAGATAAATATAACTGTCACAAGAGAGATTACATGAATCCACTAGATAAGATAACCTAAAGACCATAATGCCTAAAGAATCTTAGACTTTCACATTGGAAAATAGCTCTATCTATAAATTGACCTTAGTGATCCCCAAAATAATTTAAAAGTAGGTGGATCATGAAAGTGATAACATAATGATTGGGTTTATCTAATAACAAAAAATGTGTAAAGGTAAATTATATAAATGAAGGTAGATATAAATATTCATCATAATAGAAGATAAAATTTTGATGAGGACATGGAGAGAGAATTATATATTCTTACCATAATAGAATACGACTAACTCTAAGTGAGGAAATTACTACTTAGTGATTTATTTAGCTTTCTAAGAAGACACATCCTTAAGGTTGGGAGAAAAATAAATCTATGTAGTAAAATGATGGGTGTTTGTGAAAAGGGTTTGGTTGATTCCCCAAGTTTTACCACACAAATCACAAAATAAAAATACAAGATACATAAGTAAGATCAAAATATGATTCATATAAATGATAAAGCTATGTAGCGTGTGGGAAAATACCTAAAGAGTATATACAATGATAAAATATACCAAAAAATGGTAAAAGAAATAATGGCTGATGAAAGAAAAAATAATTATATAAATAAATATAAAGAAGATGTGAGATTATGAGGATGTCTTGGTTGATTCCTTAGGTATTATTATTTAACTCATAAAATAATAAATTATGTGGTGTAAAAATTAAAAAAATACCTAAGGGCCAAGTGTAAGTGCTAGGGATAATGTAAAAGGAACCAAAATGCATGTAGAGATACTACATTAAGATGCAATATAAAAGACAAAATTTAAAACCTAAAATAAATGTTAATTTAAAAGAGTGTATACTAATTATATTCATCAATATAATATATAATATGAAGAGGATGGTGATAATGTCACTAGAGATGCCATATAAATTTATAATGGGTCTAAGACAAGCATGGATGAGATGAATCATACCGAAAGATGGTAAACACAAATATACCAAATAATATAAGGAATTTAAGGTCAACTGAAATATACTATAAATTTTAAAATAAAACTTTAAGGTGCTACTTAAGATCCACAAAGGAAACTAAGGTCTACTATAAAGTAATATAAAACATAGAGGAGCTACCAAAAATCCACAAGGGAAACTAAATTTGAATATAATGTGATGTAAAACCCAAAGGTGCTACTAAATATACAAAATGTAAACTAAATCCAACTCTAAAAGTGATATAAAAACCAAAGGTGATAGTTAAAATCCACAATGTAAACTAAGATCAACATAAAAGTGATATAAATGTAGAAAATAAACCCAAAGGTGTTATATAAGACCCACAATGGAAATTAAGGCCAAATGTAAGATAAAAAAGAATAAAAAATTAATAAATTATAAAATAAAAATGATGCTTAGGATAAAAATTAGGAAAGAAAATAAAATGAGATACTATAACAAGAAATATTTATGTTAATGATTAATATCAAATAAGAAACATGTATAATGCAAGCATATTTGTCCTATAATGTTTCTTTAATTTGATTTATTTTGGTAAGATGTAAAAGGTTATTTATTTGTAATTAATGGTATGGATGAGAGATTAAAAAACTCAATATAATGAGGATGGGCATCATAAAATTCCCCCAAAGTGTTCATAAGGGTAAGTATGGGCATCACAAGATGAGGCAAAGGATAAAATAAGAAAAGGGTGGACAACACAAAGTACCCTAATTGTGTAGTAATAAAAGTATGGGCATAATATTTTTCCCCAACATGTGTGAGAAATAGTGTATGGGCATTGTAAGATGCCCAAATATATGGGGTGTAGGTTTATTTGAGTTAACCTTAAGATTGATAGGCCTAGTAATGATATAAAATTATATGTAAATATATGCTACAATACGAAATGTGGCATCTAGGTTAATGTCAATATATTTGGGAGGTGATAGAAGATTGTGCTTTATGCCATCATCTAAGTCAATATAATTTATATTAATATGAATAATATGACACATATCATCCATGTTGATATAGTCTATTTAAATAGGAATAACCATATCAGTACATGTGTCATAGCTAGTACGATTGGATAAAACAAAAGAACTATATTGAAATATTTTGTGCCATGTCTAGTGTAATTTATTGAAATAAAAAGAAATATACCTAAAACTTCTATGTCATGGCCCATACTATTGGAATAAATAGAAAAAACATATTGAAGAATTATATGTCATGGCTAGTGTAGGTTACTGAATAATGAATAGCTGTATTGGGACATTTTGTGTCATGGTCAATATAATTGACTAAAGGTGGTTGTAATTGAAATTTATCAAGTTGGATAATATAGGTGGAAAGAAGTGATTTTATTAGTGATTTAGGTATTTTATAAGAGGTTTAAGTTGAAATTAGAACACTAGGATATGTTTGAATATTTATATAATCTCAATGATCAAAATCACCTATAATGCATTTTTTGGTAGGCATTTGAATTAAGTTTTCTTCATAAGATGATGAATTTACAAACATTGGTTGAATGTGAGATGATAATTGATGACTTATCATTATAAGTCCTTCAAATGGTATGGTATAGGGTGGGTAAGCATTAATGAATCCATGTTAATCATTTCTTGTTTTTTAGTGGGGATTTCTAAAGATGGGAAAATCATAAAAGGGTTATTCATCCATGTAGTATTAATCATCAATAGGAAGATACATTATCATGATATGATCTTCACATATGTCAAAATGGTCAGAATATAAGGGAAAATAGTGTAATTATTTTCCACCCATGTGATAAGTGGAAAATATGGGATTATTAGTATTCTAATAATAATATTCATAAATGCGATGACCATATTGGAAATATTTGGTCCCACCATAAGTGTTATAATTTGGATATTCAACCATGTAATATGGATTGATAACATCAAGGTGGTGGGATATTACCTAAAATCATGTGATAAATGGGTAAATAATCATTGGTATCATAAAATTCATCAATGGGGACTATGTTATTGTGTTAGGATATTCACCTATGTCAGAATCATCATCATAGATGGGTAAATTATGATATTGATTTTAAATTATGATATAAGTAATAAATATGTGATAATTATGATGCCCATATGGATTGTAAAAATATATAGAACCACATTGGTAATATCTAGTCCCACTAAAGGTTTAACCATTAGGATCTTTATCCATGAAAAAAGGTGGAGCATAATTTCATCATGAGGAGTTGCCTTTAATGGTGGTCATAAAAGGAATAGAATATTAACCCATGAAAAAGTGAAATGGATTGATAGTCACCATAAATATTATAAGAGGGGACACAATAATGAATAAAACTAAAAAAATAGGTGTGTAAAAATCTTGATTAAAAGATATAGGCAATATCAAGCAAGCCAATAGAGTTGGATACTAAATCTTAAAAAATAGATTGTATAAGATTGCATGATATAATTTATTAAAAAGGTGATTGAACTAAGTATTGTATAGAGATGGTTGATACATTTTTTTAACACTAAAAACTAACATATTTTGAAGAAAAGAAATGTATCAAGTTGGCTGATGTCATAGATATAATCAAGAGCAATAAATAGAAATTTATAATGAATTAGCTAATATAATATGATCAAAAAATGAATTGTATTAGGTTAGCCAATGTATTTCAAAGGAAACTTATAATTGTATTAAGATATAAAATATAGTCTATAAAACAATAAAAATATATAACACTATCCAATATAATTTTATCATATTTGATAAATTGACTGAATAATAACTAATGAATAAAAAGAGTGTAACTATGATAAGTGTATTTAACTTTTAGGCTCTTAGAAATATTAATCCTGGGCATGAATAGTGAATAAGTCCCAAACTTAAATATATAAAAACTACTACACCATCCTATAGTAATACTATCCTATATTTGAGGTATGTTGAGAATAGCTTCATAGGGCTAACCACTTAGAAGTGCACTAGAAAATCAAATGGATGAAAGGCTTAATATTGGATAAAATAAACCTTGGTAATTTTTATATATTATGTGGTACATGGAAGGTAAATTTAGTATATATTTCTATCTAATGTATTTAGTATTTGGGTAGTACCCTTCACATCAAATCTAAAGTAAAACTAATTGACTCTTTTCCAAGAATAACAACAATGATTTTTTAAAATGACATAAAATGGTTATAGGAAGAAAAATATAATAATATAAATGATCCAGATTTAAATTGAAAGATAAAACATGTAATGTAAGATAAAAACACTTAGAACTATATCAAGTTATCAATATAGTTAGAATAAAAACTAATAAAATAAAATTGTAAAAGGTTGGCTAATGTAGTCAATAAAAAACCAAAAACATATCTAGTTGGTGTTGATGATTCTAAATGTACCACAAGTGATATTAGTGTTTAAAGAACACTTATCATGTTAGGATCCTTTGGATTTAGGGCATGAGTTATAGGTATTTGGTAATTAGGATGCCTATGGTGAAATAACAACAAAAAAATCTAGACTAATCCATAATATTTATAAAGTTTGATGGTGGGGAACCATCTTGGTGCCTTCTTTTATGAATCTTGATTCTAATTTTGACAAATTGGTCCAGATCTAAACTATGACTAAACTAAATGGTTATTAAAAATGTTTTAAAATAAATTGAATTGTTTAAATAAAGAGAAAAAGGAAAGGGTAGAGTAAGAAAGAAATGGTGATTGTTGGTCCTTGATTGTGAACATATTGATAGAGTTGTAATAATTAACAAACATGAAATTAGCTAGAATATAGTGTAAAGTAGCCTAAGCTCATGTTTCACTATAAATTAGACATAATTCTAAAGATAGGATGACAATACAAGTAATAATTTGATTTACTTTTAATGTTTTACACCACATCTAGATAGCTAATGCACATCTTTGTTGTATAGAAAATAAAATAAAGTAAACTCAATTTCATTTGACTTTCCTAGAATTACAAAAGTTATCAACCCTATAATTAATGATCTAACTCATTGTTTATAGAAACTATTCATATTCAAACTTAGACAAGAAATTGAGAAACTTAGCAATTCAAACACATCAACCCAAATAATTCCTACCAAATTCCTTGATCTTTTATATTAATTGCTTAGAAATGGTACAAAAATAGCTCAAAGTTTATCCCTTTTTACAAATGGTAATACATGCCTTTATAGAAAAGCTAGGTAGTATACCGATCAGTCTAAAATATATGTGTAAAAAGATAAATACATTTATATTTGTAACAAACTATGATACTTGTGTCTTTCAAAAATATGTTGACCTAGAGGAAATCATGTTAACAAAATAGTGTGTGCCTTTAAAAAATAATTCCATCTCTCATGTAAACCATTATTAGGAAATTTATGGTGGGGCTATTTGCTATTGAAGGATTCTCATAGCTTGTTCATATTGTTCATCCACTAATCCCAATTTTATGGTAGGTCTTGTGATATGCTCCTCTTCTTGATCAGCTAGCTCATCAAAATCCTTGTCATTCCTAGACAAAGCTTCATTAATACTTCTATTTCATTGATCCTATCCCCTACATTGAATATCATGTCTAATATTCTACTATTATCTTCCCCTAATTATCCTTGGGTTTTACCCTTATTTTCTTGAGTCACCAAAGTGGCTTTATGCTGGAACTCTTCATCACTAATAATCCCTAGGGTAGTGGGTTATGCAGGATCCTTAAACATAGTTCCTAGGGGATTCTCAATTATGCTCTTGAGATCTTTCTCCTCCTAAATAATTTCTTCCAATTTGTTGTGCCAAACACTCAAGGCTTATACTTTATCTCAAATAATTCCTAAAATGGAACTTAGGTGCCCCATGATGATGGCTTTAAAATTTTGTATTTGATTCTCAACCTATATATTAATAAGTTGGGTAATCTTATCCTTGGAAGTATGCCATTGAGTAACTAGCTCCTTAGCTAAGGTGGCCTACTTTTCTATTAATCCTAACTTAATTTCATAGACTTTATTTTTATGAACATGTCATGGAATGACTCCTTGAGCATTTTAATCATTGAATCTGAAACTGAGAGAATTGATAGAGTTTGCAAATTCTCTTTTTCCTTCTTAAGGTTTTTAATTATTTTTACTAATCCCTAGACACTAACTCTAGCATATTGAGATTGAGCCTCAATCAAACTTTCCACATCTTCTTCATGGATATGAACCTATCCAAGTTGTTATCCTCTAATAGGGGTTATCCCTATGAATGGTTCAACCTTTTGAAAGGTGAGTTATTCTTGACCAACCATGGACATCTTTGTAGTGATCCTTTCAAATCCTAATGTGTCTAAGTTGAATTTGACTTTAACATCTGGTTCCTTGAATATTGGAGGCTCAAGCACCTCCATACTTTCACTACTAAAGGCACCTAGGGTATCAATTTTATATCCTCCCTAAATATGATGAACTTGTATTCTTCTCTTTTCTTACTTTTTCACTATGTCCTTGATCCATGGTTTGATGATATCATGCTCAATCAGGATGACCTATGTCAAGGCCCATGAAGGAGAGAGGGATGGGATCTTTATTAACTTCTCATAGATGAACTAGTTAGGAATGAGTGGTTCATGGATTGGATTCTCATCACTAAGGAGGTTAATTTCACTAGTAGGGTGAGTAAAGGTTAACCCATAATTATTCCTTGGATTCATAGGAATGAAGGCTAGCTATTCTTTCCTTTTCTCATTTTCCAATGAAACCAACTCCTTTCCTACTTCTTTAGAGGGATTCCCTTCTCTATCTAAGCCATATGCCACTACTTTATCAATGAGAGCACCCTCCAATTTTTATTCTAGCTCAAGAGTCATCATGTCAACAAATTCAATTAGAGAAGGTGGCCTTTGTGGGAGTTCTATAGGTGAGGGACCTTCCCTGGGTTTGTGTTCCAATCTTAGTTCTCCAACTTTCTTTTTTTCTTTTATCCTTTACATCTTGAGGTTGTTTAGTCTGAGGTTATTTAATTTGATGATCCTACTAGTGGGGTTTAGGTTCAAATGGTTTCCCTTGATCAGGTGGCTCCTCATGAGTGGTCCCAGATGGTCCTAACAACAAATGATATTGCAATCGATACAATTGCTAGATCTCCCCTATAGGATTGTTTTCCTTTATCAATCTATGTTCCAACTTGATATTGTAGATTTTGATTTTGTATAACACTTATTTGAAATTCTTTGCTCTAATATATATGTCATCGCCAACACCTATCTTATGTTCATAATCACTATTAAGGACCTTTCTATCCTCAATGTGGTTAATCACCCTACCCCTAGGGTCACACATTTTAAGGTCATCTAATTGGAAATCAAAATAATTCCTATGCATTACCATGATTTCCAACTACTTTCAGCATTTGATTATAATCTTCCCAACATCTAATGGTAGGGGGTGGATTTGTCCTTTACTCTTATCTTTACATACCTTGTCTACACCTTGGGTGATTTGGGAGGTAATCTCTTACTCAGTAATATTATTAGGGACATGGACTGGTAGCCTATAAGGTTGGGTTAGGATTCCCTCTATCCTAATAATAATGTAGTGTGGATAATACCATACATCCCCCATGGTTACTATCTATCTCTTCATAAGGGGATGTAACCTCAGCATAGATATTCCTATGATGGCTTCATTTATGTTGGGAAAAACATAATCACATATGAATTTCATGTGGTTCCTATACTTGAATATGTACAATTTAGAATAGCAGTGAGAAATTATGGTTCTACCATTAGGGGACCATGTCCTAATGCCAAGGAAGGATATAGATTTCTACCTTTTGATGGCTATGAATTGCTTAGCCAAAAAGAAGCTAATTAGGTCTCCTACTAGAGGGGTCAATTTCTCTTATATCATGAAGTGGGCATAGGACACCCATACTTTGTTTACATATATGGTGGAAAGGGAACCAAAGGCTAAATTTATTAGGGTCATGGATACTCTAATGTCTTCCCTAAATTAGACAATGGGGATCATGTCATCTAGGGTTCTAAAGACATGGGGTCCTTAGATTAATCAAGGTGTGAGGACTAATTCAAGGTCTTAGGTGTTAGCCTAGTTCCTCATGTCAGGGAGGTTGAGATGGGGTAAATGGAAATTATAATAGGTTTCAAAGGCCATAAGAGATATTATGCCACCCTTTTGGAACTACCCTCTTGAATGAATCATTCCCCATATATCCTATAATTAATAAATATGGATGTAATGACATCAATATAGTGTATTACCTCTAGTTTCATTTTGGCATAGTGGAGACCAACCATTTGAATTGAAACTAGGTCATTGTAAGTTTGATTCATTATAGTGTTCCTCTTTTCCTCCTAGGAGATAGGTTGTAACTCATCTATTAAGAAGAACACATCAGACCAATTCCTCACTCCATGGATGTTTAGAGCCACCAAGTCTAGCTTTATATCCATGAAAATCCTTCCTTCATTGTCAGAGATGAAATAAATCTTGACCTATATCTTCAATTATTTCTTGCCAACCACCATTTATGATGTCATTGAATTTCCTACATTAGATTGCCAAGGGTTCTTGCTATATCACTTATTCTAAGGAGCATAATTAGACTATCTTGATTAAACTATAACTGACTAAACTAAGTTAGTTATCTTTTCCATAGAGGGTTTAGGGTTTGGATCTTTAATGGTAGGAGATATTTAGACTTTAACTTCATACATGTTTTAGATTTGATGGACACCCTTTGCTTTATACCATTGCACTTTTGAGTTTAGAATATCTTTAAATTTGACCTTTTATACTTATATGGAGTCTATGTGGTATAATTCTAGGATTTTCATGGAAATTTTCATAAGTGTCATTCAAATACTAGCCATTTATTTTAAAATATTCATTTTAATTCATGCCATTGGATCAAATCTAGTGAGCAAGCATGATCTATCAATCTAAATCTAAGTCCTCAAATTTTATTCACATGATGATCTCTAGTCTTGCGGTCATGTCACTTGGCACCCTCACAATTTTTTCTTATGCTATGTATCTCTTGTTAGTTGTCACCTTGGTCAAACATTAGCCACATGTCAAGCTCGTGGAACTTTAAAAATTCATTGGGCCTTTCAAACCATTGGATCAAATCTAATAAGTGATTTCCATTGATTTCTTGGCCAATTGTGGCTCAAATGAAAATGTGACACTCATCATTATCGAGAGCCTATGATGCCTTTAAAAATTCCATCTAGGCCTCACATCATTGGATCAAATATAGTGAGTAAGAGATTGACATTGATCTCTGTGGGGCCTATTCATTTAATTGGAAATCTTTATTTGGTGGGCCCATTTATTTCTACCTTTTGTTTATTAAGTCACCACACATCCAGTGCTTAGGGCCTTACATTATTTTTTACTTTTCCTCTTATTCCTTACATCATTGGATCAAATCCAGTGATTGAGTGATTATCATTGATCTATCATGGTGCACATTGTTTAATCTAAAGCCTTTTAGTTAGGACACTCCATCTAATCAAATCCTATGAGCAATCATCGATTTCAAGATTTTACAAAGAGTGAGGGAGATAATTGTTAGACTCGAGGACATAAATAAAAGAAATTAGCATATGGTATTAATTATAAGGTTGAGATAATTATAGGTTCCTTAGTATTAATGACCTATGCCAAGTTAGGTAATGTAAAAAGGGACCTCACAAAATTATATTGAATTGGACTCAAGGAACTTAGGAAAAGAAAGGGGAAAGAAATAAAGAAGAGCTTGAGCTATGTTATGAAAACATGACTTAAACCCATGCAAACCCCTTGTTTATAGATTTTTTTAATTGGTTCTCACCAATTTGACTCCCTCCAATATTTGAATTTGAATGAAGGGACTTCAAGGTTTTTGAACACAAAATCCTAAATCTTCCATGGAAGCTATAAAATGACTCATGTAACCTTATTAGCAGGGTTAGTCTAAAATAAAAGGATTAAGTGACACAAACATGTTCTTTAATAGAGTGGATGACCTTAAAATTATGTTAAAGACTTTAATGTTCAAATGCTTCAAAACAGGGGCACAAATACCTCTCAAGGGTCCCCAATTTTTAATTAAAGTGGGGGGGGGGGGTATGTTGGTCCCAAAAAATGATAACTTCTAGGGCGAACATAGCAAGATGTTAGAAATTCTAGACTCTGAATTTAGACAAACATTGAGGTAATCATCCCATTTGATCAAAGAAACTACCCTCTATATCTAATTGGGGTTAAAACAAACCTTATACTTGTATATTTGAGGTAAAACATCAGGACCTACCTAATTTATATATGTGCTTTGATTCCACTTACTATTTGCCATAAGATTAAAGAAGCAATCCTTAAATTCCTACCTTTAATCATTTATACTAACCTAGGGTACATTTAACATTCATTATGAATCATGGTTTTGATTAGGGAGGGATTGGGCATTGCCCTGCTACCAATTAGGTGTCCATATCCCCAATAGAGATACCTTTGACTTCACTTATGGCCTTGCTCCATTTCTAGCTAGGCATCCATAACCTTGATGGAGGTTTATTGAATCACCTTTGTATGAAAGCTTCATTTTTTTCTTTGTATTCTTATTCTTTTTATTTTTTATTTTTAGATCTTTATACTTCCAGTAAGGTTGGGAACCAAGGTATCCAAGTTTAGGATTTGGTCAAATATTTGATTTTGGGATGATCACTGAAGGCTATAACTCTTATCTTAGGCAAGTATGTTGATTAATTACTCTCGCTAATGACATACCCTTGATAGTCTAACTCTCCAATCCTTGAGTTAAAATCTTCTTAAAACTAATGTAGATCCAAGGTCATGATGTAGGTCTCATGGAATTATTTTCACTCCACCTATCTATACTTAGTTTCTCTAAGCTATATCATAATGCTAGGTTCTAGGACCATGGTTGCCTTTGTATGGGTTTCATACCTTCTTTTAGAATTGGGGCACATCTTGAGCACATTTCATAACTTCTAAGATCAAGGATGTCTCCAAAGACATATTGAAATCAATGTAAATAACAAGAAAGCAACACATAACAAAAGAGAACAAACAAGACAAGGAAACCGAACAAATATGAAAAAACATATATACAAACTAGGGACATGAAAGGATAGATGCTCAAGGAAAAATAACTAACCTACCTACTCTAATATAATCACCTTACATCTTACTCCATTAAAAACCTATGAGGGGTGGTAGAGAAGTAGTGATTGATGTATTTCCCATTAGTAGGCAATATGAACTTTTCCCCTTGTAAATCCTTAAGCTTGAAGGTGTTTTTCCCAGTTTCCAAACCATAAGGGTGTGAATTTTCCATGCTTACCTTTGGGTTTGGATGCTTTGTCCCAAAAGAGGACTAATTATCACTACCTAAACCATTTCACTTTAGACCTTTTGTCAAACCATGTTTTCACTATGACTTGGTGTATGCTAAAGTCAACAAAATCTTTTTCTCTATCATCTTTCATCTAGATGATGTATAATAGCCTAGAACTGGCATGATCTTGGATTTATTCCATGTATTATTGCATAAATTTATATATAGGTAATTTGAGAGTGATGGGAAATATGGGCTCCTACCCATGCACCATCATAAAAGTTGAAGCCTTCAAGGCTTGCTTGATCCTTGTTCTATCAACCCAAAGTGCAAATTTGAGCAGTTTATGCCAAGTTCTGGGTTTATATTCTATAGACTTCTTTATTTCCTTCAAGAGATTTTTATTTATATATTTAGAAATAGAATTCACTTGGGAATAGTGATTGGAGGAAAACTTAAGTGTAATACCATTTTCATAAGCCCATTTAGTCATCTCAATTGAGATGAATGTAGACCTATTATCACATACTAAAGAAACTAGGGTCTCAAATCTAGTACATATATTATCCACCAAGAAATTAATCACTTATTTCATTCGGTGGGAGCTACCTCAATCCATCTAGTGAAATAATATGTGGCAATCAAGATGTATTTGTGACCTTTAGATGAGTTAGGGTTGATCACTCCAACAATTTCTAGACCCCCTTGTGTAAATAGTTTGTCAATCATGACTAGTTGTAGAGGCATATCTAGCTTTGGCTCTTTGGTGTTGAATATTTTACATGAGTGGCATTCTCTCACATGTTTGTGAGCATCCTTGAAGATAGTAGGCCAATAGTAACCAACCCTTAAGATTTTATGAGCTATCATTCTTCTATAAGGATGTCCACTACCCAACTTTTCATGAAAGGTGGCCATAATTTGGATATCTTCTTATGAAACACATCTTAGCTAGATTCCTTCAAATTTTCTTCTATTTAAGATTCCATCCTTAATTAGGTAGTGGGCTAGCATAAGCCTCAAGGATCTATTTTTCTCCTTGGATAGACCTATAAGACAAGTACCATTGATTATCAAATGTATGATTGAATCATACCATTCATTGTTTTGAAAAATATGTTGGCCTACTTGCATGATACTTAGTTTAGGGATAGAATTGATAATCATTTGAATCAAACCTTCAAAGCTTATCATCTTTTCTACTTTATTCTCCATGTCATATTCCTTCAAAATTGAAATCCACTTACGTATACATTCCCCTAGCTCATTTTGACTCAACATAAGCTTAGAGGTAGGGTCGAGTACAATAGCATGCACTTTACTTTTGAGGATGTAGTGCCCAAACTTATTTATTTCCTTTACTAGTGCATATGCCTACTTATCAATCATAGAATAGTTTAGTTTAACATTCTTAAAATTAGGACTAATGAAGGTTGTGGGGTGGTCACACCCTTCAAATGTTTGAGTTAATACCACATCCATAGTATGGTCAGATGCAAAAGAGTAAAGCTAGAAATATTTTGAGAAATATAGACTTATAAGCATTGGGGCTTGACCAATGGCCTCTTTGATGCCACTAAATGCCTTCTTGGATTATTAATTCTAGATTACCTTGGTATCTTTCTTGGTCATGTCATTTAATGGCTCGATAATTTTTGTAAAACCTAAAATAAACTTCCTTACAAAGTTTATTTTTCCAAAAAATAACTTTAGTTCCTTCCTACTATTTGGGAGATCAATTATGGATATGGCCTCCACTCTTTTAGGGTTTATAGAGATGTTTCAATTGGTTATAACATGTCATAATAGTTTTCCTTTAGTTACACAAAATATGCTTTTCTTAGGGTTCAAGGAAATGCCATACCTTCTACATATTTCAAAAACTTGTTACACGTGCATGAAGTGATCTTCCTTATTTTTATAGAAAATTATTAGATCATCAATATAAATGATGATTCACTTACTAATTAGTCCTTGGAAGCCATGGTTTATGGCTCTTTAGAAGTTAACTCATATGTTGATTAGTCCAAAGGGCATACTTTTTTAATTAAAGGTCCCCCACTTTATTGTGAAGGCTATTTTCATCCTATCTTCTTTGCCAACCAATACCTAGTTATATTATGAAAAACCATCTAGGAAAGACATCATAGCTAAACCTAAAATATATTGAATTACCTAATCCATAGAAGGGAGGGGATAATTATCCTTCTTTGATGCTCTATTAAATTTTTTGAAATCAATGTTGAGCCTAATCTCACCATTATTTTTCCTAACTGGCACTAAATTGACCACCCAAGTTAAATATCTGATAGGAAAGACTATCTTAGAATTCGTCAATATTTTAACCTCCTTAAAGATCATAGGTTCCAGCATGGGGTTTACTGATCTTTGCTTTTGACTAAAAGGTTTACAACTTTTTTTGAGGGGTATGGTATGGGTAACAACCCTTGGATGAAATATCTTTAGGTCATCATAGGACCATGCTATAACATCCTTTTACTTGGTAAGGAGTAATTTGGCTTTCTTATTTTAAAATTTTTTACAAGCCTTTCAAACATTCACTAGTTGGGGTTGCTCTTGGAGGCCAAGATCCATAGTATTGTAATCCTTTCCACTCATCTTAGGGATTTTGGACACATTAGCTAGTTTGTCTTGATCAAAGAGTCTTTCTAGAGAAATCATCCCTTTAGGGATTTTGTTATCATTCAACTGAATAACCTTGATATCAAACTTGTTCCCTCCAATTTAATTTTCATCAACTTCATCAATGATGTGTTTTAAATGCCCCATAATTTGTCAATAAATCTAATATTTTCTAGTCATCATTAAATACTTGGAAATGATTAATATTATCTAGCATTGATGGATATGGGATTAATTCAATACTAAAATTAGGGGAGTCTAGATTAGGGATGATATTTTCTATAGTGCAATCCAACTCATCTATATCTTTGTTTTCTTTTCTTAGAATAGAGGTGATGTTGAAAGCATCAAAAGATTCAATTAGGTCCCAAACTCTAAACTTGTACTTCTTGAGGTATGAGAGTTTACATTGGTACATAATCCTAAATTGGTTGGCTACTAATTTTGAATCACCAAAAACTAGTACTTCTTTAGCTTTATTCTTGATATCAAACTGTAAACAAAGGATTATATCTTCATATTTATCAATATTATAGGTATAGGGGAATTAGAGTTTGTAAGAGGCATGGTACCTTTTACTTGTAAGATTAGTTAAGACAATTACAACACCTAATCTAGACTTGCATCTAGCACCATCAAAATGAAATTTCCATAGCCCAAGGGGAGGTTTCCTATCCTTTGGATCATCTATTGTATCATCTTCAAGGGTGAAAACCCCTAAGTCTATATCAATTATGTTGACCCTTTCTTCTTATAGCATTATACTCCATTATCATATGTTTTAATCTTGGTTCCCTCTCAACTCTAATTTGATTTAGGACTCATTTCCAAGGTAACTATAAGTGGGAGTAGTTAGTGGACATATAAAAATTTAAGGCCTTGTTCCATTTATTTCTCAATAAGATTCCATAGGCATTTGACATATCAACCACTTGAATGTTAATATATTATTAAATTCTAGGTTCAGAAGCTATCTGTATGTGAACATTCAAAAGATATCCAATTACCTTTACCCTTGACTTATTTATTTGGGTCACAATCCTATTAGACATGATGGGGGTTAAGCCAAGTTGTTTACATATACCAATAGGCATGATATTTTAAGAGGAACCTAAGTTTAACAATAAATTGTGCAATTTATTACCAAACATCCTAACTATAAGCAAAAAAGGATGGATTTATCTTTGGCCTTATGTATCATTACATTATCATGATCAATCTTAGAAGTTTTGTTGAATTTCAAAGACTCCAACAGTAATTCTCTTTATTTTTTGATCTGTGTTAAATCATGCAAGGTGATTTTGGCATTTATTTTATTCATGTCTTCAACAATATTATATCTAATCTTACTTGGTGAATTACCACTAGGCTTGGAGGAAATTTCTTTGGGTGGCTCAAGGTCATTCATTGAAGTAGTGTTAGGAGGGGCCCTAGACTTATTAGGAGGAGTTGAAATGGTTAAAGGTTACTTTTTTTCTCTATTTTTTAAGAACTATTGAAATGTATGGATTCCTTAGGGATCTCATCTAGTTTATTTTCCTCTTAAATGGGGAAATCAAAGATTTATACTATGTGGATCTAATTAGAAGGCTTAGGGCTAGATGTATTTCAATTGTTGTCCTTATTAGGGACTAATTAAAATGTATCTAGTTCTTCCTAAAAAGCTTTAAAGGATTTTAAAAACTCAATCCAATCAATCTCATCATGTTAAGTAGTAGCATGCACTCTGTAATAGTCAGACAAAGTAATGTATATGAGATTAATGTCCATGGTTTTGTTGCTATTAGAGGGTTCATTAGTCTTGATATTTTTGTGGAAGCTATCATTGTGAAACTTATTTCTTGGTCTATTGAAATTTTTTAAAGTAAATTTCCTTCAAAAAATTTCACTAGTATTACCAACTTGCTTTTGTAATTGAAGAAAATAAATGATAAGTTTTTGAACCATATTTAATATAGACTTATTCTCAATTTTAGGGGTCTCATAATTATGGAGCTAGTTTTTTTTTGAACTAGGATAAGGTATTAAGGCCTTTTGATCATTACTAGAATATCCGTTAATAGCTTGGTGACTTAGGAAGCCTAGATTTTGATTAGGAGCAACATAACTAGTAGGAAAAATGTTTAGGGTTGGGATTTGATTAAGATCTAGGGTATTTTGGTTATTATTTAGAAAAATTTTCAAAGTAAGAATTTGTGGGATAACATTGGGGATGGAGTACACCATGTGGCCTTGTGGTTTTATCTGATCACTGATAACCACTACCTCATAATAGGGTTGGGTTAATGAAGCTATAACCAAGATAGATCTCTTTATAAATATAGAAGGCATTGGATCTAATCCATCTTTATAGATATTTAGGGATATAATTTCACTAGATCTGTAAGGTTCCATAGTCCTGCTATACCTTTTTTGGAATATGGCATTGAAAGACCTTATGGGTTCACTAACATCTCTTTTGATGGTTTTAAATTGATGATAAATGGCATAAGGATTGATAATATTCCAAAATTGATCAGTGAAAATGGTGTTGAAATCATTCCAGGTGAGAATGTAGTCATCATGGAAATTAAGTAACCATTCATACACTACATCTTTGAAAGTAGAGGGAAATAGTATACATGATATATACTCATATATGACATTTAATAATCTCAAAGTATATTTAAAATAATTAACATGTTCTCCCATATTTACAAAACCATTAAGACTAAATATGGGAATATATTTCTAAAGATTATGTGTCAAATCATGGATTACCCCTTGTACATTAATGGGTGAACTCCCTAGCCAAGCCATACCTAGATATGGTTTGAATGCAAAGGTCCCTTTAGTAGGAGAAGTGGGTAAAGACTCAGAAAGTATTCATATACCTTTGTCACACCTAGTTCTTCTATGACTGTATAGCTCTAGGAAAGGCTCTCTCATGTCTAAGCATGATCTGTTGTGAGTCCTAGACAATTCTAGCTCAAAGATGTGAAACACTATTTAAAATATTATACAAATTAATTTTTGCAAGAATAAAGGACCAAACATGCATCCTAGGCTAATTTTGTAAAGGTTTACGTAATAAGTGATAGAGGACATAAAATTTGCATAAAGGTAGATCGAGGATGTATGTTATTGTGCAAAGATAATTGATATTTGCAAATTTGAGCTTGAGAATGTATTCTAATTTGCAAGGGATCAATTGATATTTAATCAGAATAAGCATTTCCACTTTCAAATACTATAGATTCACAAATTCAATGTTATATTTACTAGAACAAATAATCATTTATCAAATAACTATGATATTTGCCTCAACAAAGCATAAAGACATGTTAGGAACCCCCAAGACTTCTAACCTTTACACTTGGGATCAAATATCTACCCAAAAATGTAAAGATGTCCCAAATCCTGGAATAATTAGCATCAATGACCTCCTTCTAGTGACAATGGAGCTTCTCTTGTTGATGCTTCTAAATGTACCATAGGTGCTCTTAGTGTTTAAAAAACACTCCTCATTTTAGGATCCTTTGGATTTAGGGCATGAGTTGCAGGTTTTTGGCAATATGATGCCTATGGTGAAATAGTTGTAAAGCAATGTAGATTCTTCCATAATATTTATAAATTTTGATGGTTGGGAACCATCTTGGTACCTTATTTTATGAATCGTGATTCTAATTTTGACAAATTGGTCTAGATCTAAACTATGACTACACTAAATGGTTATAAACAATGCTTTCAAATAAAGTGAATTGTTTTAATAAAGAACAAAAGAAAAGGGTAGAGTAAGAAAGAAATGGTGATTTTTGGTCCTTGATTGTAAACATATTGACAGAGTTTCAAAAATTAACAAACATGAACTTAGATAAAATATAGTGTACAGTAGCCTAAGCTCATGTTTCACTATAAATTAGACATAATTATAAAGATAGGATGATAATACAAGTAAGAATTGGATTTAATTTTAATGTTTTACACCACATCTAGATAACTAATACACGTCTTTTTTGCATAGCAAATAAAATGAAGTAAACTCAATTTTATTCAACTAAACTAGCATTACACAAGTTATCAACCATATAACTAATGATATAACTCATTATTTATAGAAACTATTCATATTCAAACTTAGACAAGCAATTGAGAAAATTAGCAATTCAAACACATCAACCCAGATAATTTTTGCTAAATTCCTTGATCTTTTGCATTAATTACTTAGAAATGGTACAAAAATTGCTCAATGTTTCTCCCATTTTACAAATGGTAATACATGCCTTTATAGAAAAGTTAGGTAGTATACTGATTAGTCTAAAATACAAGTATATAAAGATAAAGGCATTTATCTTTATAACAAACTATGATACACATGTCTTTTAAAAATATGCTGACCTAGAGGCAATCATGTTAACAAACTAGTGTGTGCCTTTATAAAAGAATTCCATCTCTCAGGTGAACCATAATTAGGATGTTGAAGGTGGGTCACTTTACTATTGAAGGATGCTCATATCTCATTCATGTTATTCATCTAGTAATTATAAGTTTGTGGTAGGTGTTGTAATACACTCCTCTTCTTGATCAGCTAGACCATTAAAATCCTTATCATTCTTAGCCAAAACTTCTTTAATATTTATAGCTTCATTGATCCTTTCCCTTGCATTGAATATCATGTCTAATATTTTGTTATTATTTTTCCTTAATTATCATTGGGTTTTACCCTTATTTTCTTGAGTCACCAAAGTGGCTGTATACTAGAACTCTTCATCACTAATAATCCCTAGGGCAGTGGGTTGTGTAGGATCCTTGAGTATAGTTATGAGGATCTTCTCAATTCTGCTCATGAGTTCTTTCTCCTCCTTAATAAGTTCTTCCATTTTATTATGCCAATCACTCAAGTCTTAGACCTTCTCTACAATCATTCTTAAAATGAAACTTAGGTACCCCATGCTGATGGCTTTAAAATTTGGTATTTGCTTCTTAACCTAAATATTAAGAAGTTGGGCAATCTTATCCTTAGAATTTTTCCATTGAGTAACCATCTCCTTGGCTAAGGTGGCCTAGTTTTGTAGTGAATTACCACAATTTCATATACTTTAGTGCTCTAAAAATTTCATGGAATGACTCCTCCAGCATTTTAATCATTGTATCTGACATTGAGAGAATTGTTTGACTTGGCAAATTCTCTTTTTCCTTCTTAAGGTTCTTAATTCTTTATACTAATTCCTAGACAATAGATATAGCCTATTGAGATTGATCCTTGATTAAAATTTCCACATCTTATTCATGAATTGGAACCTCTCCAAGGTGTTATCCTCCAATAGGGTTTAGCCCTGTGAATGGTTCCACCTTTCAAAAGGTGAATTCTTATTGACTAACCATGGCCATCCTTATGTTGATCCTTTCTAATCTTGTTGCATCTAGGTTGAATTGAGATTTAACCTCTAGAGGCTCATGAACCTCCATAATTACACTACCAGAGGCAATTGGGGTGTCAATTTTATGTCCTCCATGAATATGATGAACTTGTATTTTTCTCTCTTCTTGTTTTCTTACTATGTCCTTAATTCATGATTTGATGTTATCATGCTCAGTCAGACGAACCTATGTAAAGACCCATGGAGAGAGGGATGGGATATTTTGAAAATTACCATATATGAAACAATTAGGGATGAGTGGTTCATGGATTATATTATCATCAGTCAAATGGTTGATTTACTAGTAGGATGAGTAAAAGTCAACCTAGGCTTCTTCCTTGGAGTCATAAGAACCAATTCCAGCTCTATTTTCTTTTTCTCCTGTTCCAATGGAACTATCTCCTTTCCTAATTATTTAGATGGATCCCCTTATCTATCTAATGCATATGCCACTACTATATAAATGAGAGCACCCTCTAATGTCTCTTCTAGCTCAAGAGCTATCATGTCAACAAATTTCATGGGAGAAGGTGACATTTGTGGGAGTTTTTCAAGTGAGGTACCTCCCATATTTTTGTGTTCCAATCTTGGTTCTCCAACTTTATCCTTGCCTTTATCCTTTCCATTTTGAGGTTGTTCAGTCTGAGGTTGTTTAGCTTGAGGTTCTTGCTGGTAGGGTTGAGGTTTAGATGGCTGCCCCTAATTAGGTTGCTCCTCATGGGTGGTCTTAGATGGTCCTATCAATAAATGGTATTACAAGGGATGAAACTACCATATCTTCCTTGTAGGATTATTGTCCTTGATTAATTTACATTCCAAATTTATATTGTAGCTTTTGATTTTGGAGATCACTTCTTCAAAATTCTTTGATCTAATATAGATGCCATCATTAACACCTAGCTTATGTTCATATTCAATCTTAGGGACCTTTCTATCCATAATGTGGTTAACCACCTTGCCCTTATGGCCCCACATTTTAAGGTCATTTAATTAGAAATAAAAAAAAAATCCTATGCATTACCATTATTTCTAATTAATTCTAATCTATGATTATAATCTTCCTAATATCCAATGGGAGGGGGTGGATTTGGCATTTCCTCTTCTCTTTATATACCTTGTTCATACCTTAGGTGATTTGTAAGGCAATCTCTTTCTCGATAAGCTAGTTTGTGACATGGATTGGTAGCCTATAAGGTTGGGTTAAAATTCCCTCTATCTTAATGATAGTAGATTCTGGATAATACCATACATCCCCCATGGTTTCTATCTATCTCTTGATAAGGGAATGCAATCTTGGCATATGAATTCCTATGATGGCTTTATAAATGTTTGGGAAAACATAATCATGGATGAATTTCATGTGGTTCCTATACTTTAATATGTATAATTTAGAATAATGGTGATAAATTGTGGTTCTACCATTAGGGGACTAGCTCTT
Source organism: Torreya grandis (assembly GCA_037957365.1). Classification (NCBI taxonomy): domain Eukaryota; kingdom Viridiplantae; phylum Streptophyta; class Pinopsida; order Cupressales; family Taxaceae; genus Torreya; species Torreya grandis. The sequence goes on along the minus strand of JARHVA010007656.1, from coordinate 107,230 downwards.
AATGCCAGGGAAGGATACAATGGCTAGAAGGGAATACAATAGATAAGACATCATATATAATTTCTTAGAGGTATATATTTTAATGTTTATGAATTTCTTAGACAAGACAAAGCTAATTAGGTCTCCTACTAGAGGGGTCAATTTCTATTCTATCATGAAGTGGACATAGGATAACCAAACTTTGTTTACATATGTGGTGTAAGGGGCACTGAATGATCAATTCAATAAGGTCATGGCTACTCTAATGCCTTACTTGAATTGGATAATGGAGATCATGCCATCTAGGGTTTTGAAGACATGGGGTCCTTAGATTAACTAGAGTATGAGGATTGAATCAAGGTCTTGGGTGTTAGCCCAATTGCTCATGTCAAGGAGGTTGAGATGGGGTAAAGGGAACTTGTAATAGGTTTCAAAGGCCATAAGAGAGATGTATGACACCCTTTTTGAAGTACCCTCCTAAATTACCCATTCCCCATCTATCCTATAATCAATAAATATGTGTATAAGGACATAAATACAATGAATTACCTCTAGTTTTTCCATAGCATGGTGGAGACCATCCATTTGAATTACAACCAAGTTTTTTTTACCTTTAATTCATTATGGAATTACTCTTTTCCTCCTTGGAGATAAGATACAACTCATCTATCAAGAATAATAATTTAGACCAATTCCTCATGTAATAGATGTTTAGGCCCACCAGGTCTAGTTCTGTATCCTTGAAAATCCTTCCTTTATTGTTAGAGGTTAGATAAAGGTTAGCCTCCATCTTCAATTATTGCCTACCAACCACCATTTTTGATGTTATTTAATTGTTATTGGGAACATAATTATACTATTTTGATTGAACTATAACTGCCTGAACTGAGTTAAGTCTTTTTTTATAGAGGGTCTAGGGTTTGGATCTTTAATAGCAAGAGATATTTAGATTTTAACTTCATACATGTTTTGGATTTGATGAAAACCCTTCAATTTATACCCTTTCACTTTTGAGTTTAGAAGATCTTCAATTTTGACCTTTTATGCTTATATGGAGTCTATGTGGTATCATTTTGGGCTTTTCATGACAATGTTCATATGTGTCATTCAAATAATAGCCATTGGTTTTTAAAATCTTCCTTTTAATTCATGCCATTGGATTAAATCTTGTGAGACAGCATAATTCATTGATCTAAATCTAAGTCCTCAACTTTTATTAGCCTAGTGATCTCTAAGGTTGTAGTTGTGACACTTGGCACCCTCACAAATTTTTCTCATGACACATATCTCTTGTCAATTATCACCTTGGTTGAGTACTAGTCACATGAAAAGGTTAAAAATCTTAGAAAACTCATTGGGCCTTTCATGCCATTAGATCAAATCTAATGAGCAAGTGATTACCATTGATTTCTTGACCAATCATGGCTTAGATTAAAATGTGTCATATGTCATTCTTAGGAGCTTGAGATGCATTTGAAAAGTTCACCTAGGCCTCATGCTATTGGATCAAATCAAATGAGTAAGTGATTGTCATTGATCTTTGTGAGGCTTGGTCATTTCATTGGATGTCTTTTACATTTTGATTATTAAGTCACCACATGTCTAGTGCTCGAGGCCTTATGTTCCTTTTGAATTTTCCTCCTATACCTCACATTATTGGATCAAATATAGTGAGTGAGTGATTATTGTTGATATATCATGGTGCATGTTTTTTTATCCAAATCCTTTTGGTAAAGACACTCAGTTTGATCAAATCTAGTGAGCAAGCATCGATTGTAGGATCTTGTAAAGAGTGAGGGAGATAACTGTTACACTTGAGGACATAAATAAAAATACTTATCATAAGGTATTAATGTTATTTTTGAGATAATTATTAGGGCCTTAGTATTAATGACCTAGGCCAAGTTAGGTAATATAAAAAGGGACCTCACAAAATTATACCAAATTAGACTCGAGGAACTTAGGAAAAGAAAGGGCAAAGAAAGAAATAAGAGTTTGAGTTATGTTATGAAAACATGACTTACCCCCATTTTAACCCCTTCTTTATAGATTCCTTTTAATTGGTTTCTACCAAATTGGCTCCCTCCAATATTTGAATTTGAATAAAGGGCCACCTAGGGTTTCTAAACACAAAATCCTAAGTCTTCCATGGAAGCTATAAAATACCTCACATAAAATTGTTAACAGTGTTAATCTGAAACAAGAGGATTATATCAATCAAACATGTTATTTAATAGAGTGTATGATCTTCAAATTATATTAAATAATTCAATGTTTATATGCTTCAAAACTTGGGAACAAAGACCTCTCAAGGGTCCCCAATTTTAAATAAAAAGGGGGGGGGGGTATGTTGGTCCCACCAACTAGCTAATATAATTGATATAAAACATGATATTATATTAGTTTGATTGATACATTTCAAAAAATCACATAAGTATCCCAATATAGATTATATATTTTGGAAATGACATAATTGTATCAGATTGGTTGATAAAATTTCACACAATAACAAATATAATATGTTGGTCAATATGAATATATATATATATATATATATATATATATATATAATTGTTTGGAATATGTTTCTAAGAATATAAAGGCAAAGATTTAAATTTATACAAATATAGATGGGATAATATTCATGTGAGATTCAATTAAATGTATGCACATTATTGGATGATGTATAACTATCTTATTTCTATTAATAGACTAGTAATTAAATAAGTGCAATAAATATATGATGTATATATTTAAATGATCAAGTAAACACTAAAAATAACCATATACCTAGTATAAGGTAATATATATTGAAATTCCAAGATCAAAGGGTTCCAAATCCTTAGCCTTTGAATGGGGTATATCTCTCACTAAGGTTGAATTATGGGCAAGTGATTGTAAATATATAAGTAAAATTAAATGATGGGAAAGTGAATGTAAACAAGGCAATAAACAATTTTAAACCAAATGCGGGTATATTATACCTAATATGATAAATCACAAGTCTAATAACCTATAAATATATAAAATCTTATATGCTATGAGGAAGAGCATAATCAAGGATGAAAATATACATTCACAAAGCAATAAATAAAGTAATATATAGTATACTAAGTAAATAGACAAAATGTTATAGGATATAAATTATTATCTTTGGATGGATTTGTTGATGTTTCAATATTCTCCTTTGGCTCAATTATAACTTTTCAAGAGATGGTGTAGCTTGAATAACTCAAATGGTAAGATGAATACCTATATATATTTAGCTAGGAATAACAAATACCTCTCCTATTGATCTTTAATGACACCACAATATATGAAATTCAAGATAATTTCTAAATCTATAATTAGCCTAAATGCTAATTTTGTAAAATAAACTGAGTCCAAGTAGAGTTTATGAATGTGATATACATTTTAAGAATAAAGTGTGCCCTATATATAATGGCTCTAATACCCAAAAGTAACCCTAAAAAATAATCCTATGGTATTAACCAAGTCAATATAGTTATAATATCTTGGATTACATAACATAGTATCAACTAAGCTAATATAGTACATATGACATAAGAAAAACTCATAATTCTATTGGGCCAGCCAATACTGTACATGGAAGACAAAGTAGAAAACAAAATGTGTTAAATTGGTCAATACAATGGGATATATGGAAGATAAAAAATGTCGATTAAAAGTAGAAATATAATTCAAAAATATAGAGAATAAAAATAAGCTATAGTTATATCAGTGATGGTGTGAAATAATAGTATGCAAAAATATCTCATAAAGTGCCATGAGATGAACATACCCCATTCTTAGTAAACCCTTTAAGGTATGCACTCAAGGAAATTGATTCAAGAAAAAAACATACAAGAGAAAACATTATTATATTTAAAAAATTAAAAATATCAAGTGTATATAGTCTATTTGATGTTGTATTTTCTTTTATTTTCCCTCTTAGATGATATATTTCTGAGTCTATCCCTACATATTGATAAAATTATGAGTTAGTCAACATCCCATTCAACTATATTAGCTTAGCCTATACTATTGAGTTAGATTTAATTTTTATTTATGTGTTTGGATCCATATATTGATATTTAAAGACCTCAAACAATATTTGACCTCCAATAATAAGACTTTAATGTCTAGCTCCTCATTTTACTACTTTATGGAGAAATGTGAGTACAAGTAGAGAATATGAGTGTTGTGTGTGTTAATAATTATAATTATTACCCATATATTATGGGTAATAATTATAATTATTAACACACACAACACTCATATTCTCTACTTGTACTCACATTTCTCCATAAAGTAGTAAAATGAGGAGCTAGACATTAAAGTCTTATTATTGGAGGTCAAATATTGTTTGAGGTCTTTAAATATCAATAGGAAAATTCAAACCAAGGATGTACACATGGGATTTAGAATTCTAAACCAAGGATAATAGGTCTTCACCCTATACCATCTCTTTCAATTTTCTACTATATCCAAGGGGAATATTTATGTGTTGATGATTCAACCCAAGGATAATTATCTTTATCATTATTTTATTTCATTTATTTAATTAGTAGATAGATATGATTTTCTTATGGATATAATATCATGTATGTTTTTTCACTTACCTAGGTTTTCTTTATACTAAATAAACTAGTATAATATATAAATCCTAGACTTTCCATTATCGATTTAGGATACATAGACTATATGTATGTTTGAACATTGTACCATTTACTTCTTCTTTAGTTTAATGCTACCTTGGATGTACATAAGCCTTGTTCATTAGGTTTTTACTATAGTTTATTTAGTATATAAATGATACCCCTTTATTACCATTAATATATCATTGATTAATATTTATATTTAGTTAGAAACATTACACATATATTAGGAATAGGATTTAAAACACTATACCCTTGACATTGAGTGTGGATTACCCTCTTTTAGATTTATATCCACCCAATCATAGTTGTTGTACCATACAAGTATACATATGATCTATATTATTGACATCTTATTTTTATCCTAGTGTACATATAGAAAAAACATTATTACATTGGTAATGCTAGCTCCCACATACATTTTGGTAAACTTGACGTGAGTACTATCTAACAATTGTTTAGGTTGTCTTTGCGTTTCTATATCTCTATTATTAAATAATTTGAAAAGTAATTCTTATGAAATACTTTTATTATATTGATATTTATATATTTTCCATCATTTTTTAGTGATATGTCTTATTTTTATGTTTATAGCAAGCATCAATGCAATCTAATTTTTCATGGGTCACTTATTTCTACATTCAATGACCACCATTAAAGGTAACTCCTCATGATATAAATTTTTACTCAATTTGAAATGGATGAATATCACCATGATGACGTTCCAACATTTTAAAATCCTTGTGAGGATCATAATGATGACACCTATATTTTTCCTATAATCCCTAATTTGATCTTCCAATTTATTATGACCCCAATGAGGATCTATTGAATGTGGAAAAATATACCAACATAATAGTAGATCTTTCCATTTATGATTATCAAACATTTAAAACCTATAACATGTTTTAAAAACAATATCATAGTTTATCCATCTATGATGAGGATTTTTATGATGGAGGTGAATAACATAGCATGATATATGTAAAAACCCTATTGGATTAGACAAAAATACATGATTTTATTAATTAAATAAAGCACATATATACAATTAGAATACATCCTAATATCCTGATAGAGATCACATATATACTTGAGTGATAATAATAAGTACGCATTACATTTTATATCACAAAACTCTAATGTCATGAAAATGTTTCATAAAATGGATATAAAAAATAATGTAGCAACTCAACCATGGTTGATACAACTGTACAATCATTGCTTTCAATATATATTAAAAAATTAATGATAATTATTAATGAAAATACTCAAAAATAATTTTAAATATAATACAATGTAAATGATTTAGATACCTTGCTCCCTAGAGCATGAGTTCCCCAAACTCTCTAGTATCTATGGCAATCTGAAGTGTTTGTCTCAATAAGTGGTACTACTATGGGGAGGGATAGAATCATCTAAATTATTTTCCCCACAAACCATATAACAATGATCCCCTACACTAATCCCATAACTATATGGCCCTCCCTTCATGGATGAGTAGATAGTGATGATGCAGGAATCTAGAGAGACAAGCTAGTACATGAGTGCTATATAATTTCTAACAAACTAAATATGCAGTGTATCATAGAAAAATCAATCTATTAAAAGATGTTGTACATACATTTAAACCATACTCATGAAATGATAGTGTCTCACTAAACATACTTTGGCCAATATCAATATATATACACACACACACATATATATATATACATATATATATATACATACATATATATATATATACACACACATACATATATATATATACATACATATATATATATATATATATATATATGTATGTATATATGTATGTATATATATATATATATATATGTATGTATATATGTATGTATATATATACATACATATATACATACATATATATATATATATATGTATATATATATATATACATACATATATATATATGTATGTATATATATATATATATACATATATATATATATATGTATGTATATATATATATATATATATATACATATACATATATATATATATATATGTATGTATATATGTATGTATATATATACATATATATATATACATACATATATATGTATGTATGTATATATATACATATATGTATATATATACATACATATATATATATATATATATATAAACCTCATACACACCACTTGATAGGACTACCTTCATCTAACATTACAATGCCAACAAGATAGTGAAGTTCACCTCACTCCTTACTCCACATTAGAAATTTAGATTGGTCAAATACATTTAAACCACAATATTCATCAACTTACATAAAACTATAAAATTCATCACATAACATGCTATTCATAAGAGTATCAACAACATACATTTAATCCATCAAACATATGCATGAATCTTTCATTATCCTCTATCCCATACTATAAATAATGATTAAAAATGTACCAGCTAGGTAGACATATAATTTTAACCATATAATTTAAATAATGTAATTTTTTTCTAGTTATCTACACCCTATGGCAACCCATATTACCACAGTCTAGTGTTTTAATATTTAACTACCACTTTTTCACAGTCAATCAAATGAAGTAGTCTCAAATATATGGAAACATAAGAATTATACCAGTGACTATATATAATAAATCAAGTCATCATTCCCATAGAACACAATAACATTCCAACACAACATTTGTTAAATTCTTAGAGTTTGCATGCATTCATACACAAGTCTACCCACTGCAACAACACATGATATCCACATTAATATCTAGTATGTATACAATATATAGACAAATGTAGATATGAGTTAGGTATAATAACTATAATAAGTTTCATATAAATACAACATAATTTTATATTGTAGTACCCTATGATATCCCATAAAATCATAGGCTCCCAACTACATAACAACACATAAACCAAACTTATAAATTTCAAGAATCAATTGGTCCATGTAGATAATAATAAGAAAATAGTAAATTATTATACCACCCAGTTATATGATGCATACAAACACACCAGGTTATCTCAACATAAAAACATAACTCATGATACACCATTATTAACTAAGTATAACTATATATTTAATGCACTCATAGTATTAAATTTTCACACGTATCCCATAGTGAATATATATGACTAACAGTCATTCATATTACTAATAGTGAGTCAGATAAACTTGTTATCTTATTAACTCATTTGCTTCTATGAGATTTTTACAAAGGTTATAGTCCCTAATTCTTATGAAACTTAATGACTTATTTAAATCATCTAATAAATTATAGGTATAATCCCTATATAATAGTACTTTTACATCCTAACATGCACCACATGTAAGTATTCTAATGCTATGTAATATTTAGACCATGGTTTAGTGTTTTAATCATAACTACTAAGCATGAAGTTGTTATAAAATACATGGAAACACACTTTTGCATATTGTAGTTAGAGAAACCTAGAACTTCATTTTCCCAAAATACAAGTAATCTATTTACACAAAATGTTTATATTAGGGTTTTATGAGAAATTATTTTTCTAAACAAAATTTAATGGATACTTTAAATTTCTAGTTAATATTTCACTTAGGAAAATTAATTAAAAAAATCTACCCTAGGTTTATATTGAACTATAAGTCATAAACACATAAATTGATATATTTTCAAATTTTATGTAATGGTTTTCTATATAATAAAAGATCTTAAAACTCTAAAATGTTTAACTCACAATAAAAATTAGTGTTCAACCATTCAACTCGTATGAACAATCCACTCTACATTTGACAAAAATATCTAATTAATCAACTTCCATGGATCTGGATATTTCACAATTATTTTACATCCCAAGGTATATATAATATATTTAAATGTAACAAAATACATAAATATATATTAATGGAAATATATCTAAACATGTGTACCATTTTATGCACTAGGTTTATGACCAATCTCAAAAGGTAAAATAACTCTTAATAAAGGGTGAATATTTACTATGGAAAAGTTCTTGTGGGTGTATCATAGAAAGATATTGATACATAATATGGAATTAACTTGTATAACATTTTAAATAAATATATCTAACCTTATATATGTCTTCCTTCTCCACATAATAAGATAGATTAGTTATCTATATGTAAACTATGTTTTGATATGGTGCACAATATTATATATCAATTTTCATATCATATTAGTACATAAATAAGTTCACTCTATACCCAGAAATATTCTTTATACATTACACTCTTAATACAATTATTAAAGACATCATAAAATAAGACTTCTATGAATTTCCGTTGTAGTTAGGTATATGGTAGTGCCACTCATCTCCATAAACTTGGATATTAATCCATTTTTTTGACAACATAAACATATAAATTTTATGTAAAACCATTCATAATAAATACCATAAATATCTAAACCCAATTCATAATAAATATTCTATAAATCTCAGTTGGTTAGAATGAGAAATAGGGTGATGCCAAGTAAAATAGAATGAATTATTTAATTTAAATGCCAATTATATGGATGGAATGATAAAATAAGGTGACACCTTATTACCAACATCATATCTACCTACCACCATGTGACTTACTCAAACACTTAAATTGGTATCTCTATAGGTACATCTATGCCTCACAATGAAAAATTGTGTATTTAAAAATAAATAACCACTTTACATGATGTGAAGTAAATAGATTAATATGATAAAAAAATGAATTTCATAGATAAAATAAATAGGGTGATATGAAGAGTTATCAAATCATGTCCAAAGTTCTAGAAATTCATTCTAGTTGGGTAAAGACAAATAAAGCAATGCCTTTCAGAGACACAACGATTTAAATTAATATCTATCTATTTAAATACTTAGACCATGATTCAAAAGGGATTATGCCATGGTAGTTTATAGTGAACAATATTATTATCAGATTTTAATATGGCATAAGGATAGTCCAAAAGAAAGGTATGATTCTTCTATAAGATGATGCTTATAACCTTAGCATGTAGCTATAAATGTATGTTTCCTTAAGACCCAATTTAATATGTTTTAATCATTTACATATTCTAATACCTATTTAGTAATAGAATTATTTATCTAATCTACTTTCAAACCTAATT